>CAJQZM010042859.1:0-15774 GCA_907164665.1 Colias nastes | reverse complement strand
GTAATATTATGAATTCGAATTAAAATTAAATAGAAAATCATAACAAAGTTCAATACTCAGTCTAAATATTCCAAATACTTGGGTACTTTATCAGCAATGTACAGGGCATTGTAATAGAATTAGCGATGTTGTCCATCACTCGGGGCGCGCCGCGACTCGCGAGGCTCCCATCGCAGCGCAAACAAGCCCCGCAGCGAACTAACGAGCCACCGCTCACTGAAGATGCCTGCGCGCAGATAGACCCAACGACGCATTGTTGCCGCGCCGCGCCAGCTTTCGCACCATTGTGCTCGAGGTGTGCCACAAAAATCGCTAAATTCAATCTTTGTTTGTTTACCTCAACTCGACGTGAGCAATCATAATTTATCGCTCTCGCCCTACCTATGCAATGGTGATTTCAATACCTACCTACCTCTATACCGACCCACGTAAACCTCGCTTTACCATATTACGAAGGCAGTTAAATTGACATGTGAAGTAGAGCAAATGGAAAATGAAGCACGCTGACAATATTGCATGTCCATCCGTTTCGATATAGCCATTGCAACAGATGTGTGGTTTCCGTACGAGTTCATCGTGGAACTAAGTAAACAATGAGTGACATAAACGCGAGGATATTAAAATGGCATTCCTGCAATGTACCGATATGCGGGCGACATCGGGCGGCCATATTAGATTACTTGCGCGTGTTGCTCCGGTTACACCGCGCACGCGACTCGACCACACGCGCGCCATCTAGTGGCCCCTGTGTACACTGAACATGACGCATCTACTCAATATCGACAAGCCTCACCAACTCCATTATTTATATATCTATGTAAAGTATCAATTTTATTAAGTATGCGCCGCTCATTGCTGAACTTCAGGAGCAAATGCAAGAACCTTATTAAATAAACAAATTTATTTTAAGTATATGGTTCTTCATAATTCTCTCATAATAAACAAACATAAACTCGAATGGTAGAGACACGGGATTTTCTTGTGACTTATTAAATTCATTTTTTTTTCAACAAAATCCGTAAAAGTATTAGGTAGGTAGGTATGTATAATATAAAAGATATCAATAGATAATTAAATAAGAGATAATTCATGTACGTATCTATTAATAAAACAACACATTAAATTAACATGATACCGAAACCATATGATAACTACCTTATGAAATATATGTAGTCAGTTCATATCTCTCGTTACTCTTATCTATAAATTGTGTGACGGTAGCTCAAATATGAATCCTGTACCGCAACAAGCTAAGAAACTCCCTTAGGATCTCACAACCCTGAGATATTCTATACGGTCGTAAGTATCTTAACTACTGCAAATGATTTTATAATTTCTACCAACGAAACTAAGTCTAAAGTCGCATACATGATTCCTGAGGGTTGCGTCGTTACGTTTTCTTGATCCGACATAAAGGGGTAAAGTGAGACAATCGTAAAGTTTAATAATAATTACATTCTCAACTCTCCTCCCAGCTTGTGCACAATAATTAACCGCTCGAAATTACTTAGCCGAAATAATTTAATGTGACGCACGCCGAATTGTTCATAATGTGTGCGAGAAATGTCTTTATTGAATAGCTGACATTGATCAAATGATAAAATATTTTACTTTGTCGTTTGGATACAATGTATTTTTCTCCATGAGGCACTCTGTTTATGGTTTAATAATTATAAAGGGCAAAAAAATGCAAACGACAATGTAGACAGACTTGTGCCACTTTTACATTTGTTGCAAATTCGGTAATAAGGATACAAATTAAACACATAAGTTATCTTTAATAAATATTGTTACATCAATTTTCTATGACAAAAGAAATGCGGGTCACAAATAAAATATACTAAATATAATTACTTACTTATAAGTTACTTTGTTCTTTTGAATGTGATTTAAAATATATTCAGCTTCACATTTTAAACACGAATAAGTATAACAGGCATCTTTACGATCGCTCTCACAACGCCCTATGAAGCTTAGATTTATACTTCCTCAATATTTAAATTTCGTATAAACCTCAGTTTTACGTTATGATTGCAAAACAAACCTATAGAGATCTCTGAATACGAAATATTTAGTTAACTTAGAGAGCTCATTTAAGAATGGTTTGACGTGTCTCTAAGGGGTGAACCAGTACCCTTGCTCTAGTTGTAATTTACATACGGAATTACAATCCGGAATTATGTGCTTGTTGCATGTGTTTATGACTTGAAACATCATTTATGAAGATAGAGGAGGTATTTAAATAATATATAAGTAAACATGAGTACGGTAATTCGTGTATTTAATATTTTAACGGGTTAATTTAAATCTGATACTGAATAATGAACTACAAAAATTAAAACATCAGTATTTAATTGCCATTAAAACGTTATTTACAAACGTTTGCCATTTATGTTTAAATCAAATATACTATGCCTAAGCTTAGAAATTGTTAAGATATCTATATATTAATATAGGTATGTATCTCTGAATGTAAAGTAGAGCCATTAAAACACCATCTCCCATTACTTCTCATTAAAACTTATAACATTCCTAATTTCAATAGGTACCCTCGAGGGCTGAAAAATCGTAATATTATAAGTCATAGCATGCAGCTGGAACTCAAAGGGAATATAAATCCGTTTTATATGCAGTTAAATTCTTATAACATAAGAAAGTGAGAGAAAAAATGAAAAATTACCGGTCAGGGAGAGGCGACCGCAGAACATTGCACAAGGAACAACTAATGAAAGCTTAAAGCTATTCGCATAAATCTCCTTTACATTTTTAATACCAATATCCAGAGGGGAACTTACACCGGGGAAAGAATAACGTAACCAAAAAACAAAACATTCGTGGCTTCTTGCGTTTATATCTTATTTAAATACCAGATGTTGTCCGCGTATAAATGTAGATATTTTTAATCGGTACCTTACCGGGGACATAATGGTATCGGTCGATCTGCCGTCAGCTGGTATGTAGAGGTAGATGTTTGAGAGTTTATCGTGTTCGCTGGCTAATTTAAAAACCCCCTTTGCCGGGATTGTTCCCATTGCGGCCGCCGTCATCTCAATGCCGCCGTGAGATATCTTTCTTGACCTGTATATTTTTATTCGCTTCGTTACCTAAGCTTTATCGTATCGTATTGAATCTCGAAGAATCGTGTAGTCTCATTAAAATAATACAGGGCTACCGGATAATCTTATCCGCTGTGTTTCGATCGCAGATTGGGTGCGCGTGCGCCGATAACACTGGGAGTTATTCCAGCGTTGCACGCTCGATACGCTATTATTTTTTTTTAATTTATTTTCGCCAAGACATCTTCATTATTTGCTCTCTTGTTCCATGTACGAAAACATAAAACAATGTTTATAATTTACTCAACAAACCAATATACATTGGTTATACGAAATATGAAGTACCTATACACTTATACAGTCTAAATTATAAATATTGTTAACAAAGCATCACAAAAGACATACAGTGCTCCAAACGCTCATATTTTTTAGAATACGAGATGAAATCTCCATAAAATGAATGGTTGGAAAGATTTTACGTTCTAAATTTCACACATAATAAAGGGAAGCAATTCTTATGATTATTAGCATGGAGACTGTAAGAGTAATCCTCCGCAGTGACATCGCTGTGACATAAGCCGGAAAAATCTAATAACAATAAAATAAAATTGCTGCCGGTTTGAAATTTAAAAAGCAAAGGGAAGAAGAAAATTCGTTTTGTGTGCCTTGACAGCCATTATCGTTATTTTGAATTACCTTTCAAGTGTTACGCGAATTTAGCAATGGATTTACAATATTTGTCTTGCGGAATTATTGCGACTCAAATACATCATTATACAAATACACTTCAATTTATACACTTTTCATTTTAATTATTAATGTATGCTAGTTTTCTTTATTATCATCTTAATACGTTTATTGTAACAACAATTTAATCCTTAAAATATGAAGATTCCGAAACCATTAGATAATAGAAATATTAGAATTAACAATGCCGCTTGTAAAGCAATATATCGTTGTGTTGTTTCTATTAGAATTTTCCATTTACAACGGTAACTCGCTCCTTCGTTTTAAAACGTCTCAACACAAGCGGCAGGGGGATTTGAATACTTCACCTTTGTTTCCACTTTCAAAGACCTATTTCGGTCGCATTCACCTTAACGCTCGTTTAAATTATTTTGTCAGTTTTGAGTCGTAAATTTTAGGCAGACTTTAATTGTTATTTTAACTGCAAGCTCAACTTACAGGGGCTGTAAAAATATGTCTTCATTCGCTAGCCCTATGACTTATGTTTTGTTTAGCATTTATTATATCAGGGAATAATTTTACGGTATGATAATTTTAAATGTAACTAATTTTATTTGTGGTAATTTATAAGTTTTGTACATTGGCACAAATCTATTTTAAACAAAAAATGCTCAATTTTCACCGAGTGAGGGTCTGATACTTCAATTTAAATATTATTGTTGCTTTTGTTGAGTGCGCGAAATAGAAGAGAAATAAAATTTTCCTCGGCAACCCTCAGGGACCCGAATCGCATTGACAAAAAATAACAATCAAAATGACTTTGCAATTCATGAGAGGAACGCACTTACTCAAAAAAATATTAAAGGAACGATTACTATATCAGTTAATTACTCGAAGCCATTATTAAATCGCGTAACGAAAATCGATCCTTTTGTTTATGGGTTTCGATCCTTTCAATCATCTATCAGCCATTGAGCTTCAGTATAATAATAATTGTCCATAATTATATATTCCCTTGAACGGCGCATCATTTTTATTGTTATTTTATTTATAAAATAATAATTTTTTTTCCTCCGATCTACATCATTATGTATTTTAAATTTGATTGATTCGATACAAAGATCGATTTAGTTATAATCGAATGTTTCGCTTTAATGCTTTTTATTTGGAAGTTTCTGATAACAATCATTTAATAGATTCACCAATAAATTTATTTTCCGGTTTGTAATAGTTATATTTATAAAGTTGTTTAGTCATATGATTGCTTTCAAGTATTCAATATTTAGTTATACAATATATACACTCGTTTTAATTACACTGCACATGTGTGTAACAGTGAAGTACTATGTAGATTAAACAATACAGAGATAGATCGCTACTTAGGACTCAAAAGACCACCGGGAGCATCTTTTGTTAAGACGCCTGCTCTCGCAAATCGCGAGATGTTGAGATATGCCGCATACCGACGCGGACCCTTAATGGCCGTCCCTCGGCGGAGGTAATTTAAGTCTCATGTGCGAAACCGTTCTTAACTAAAAGCCCTCTAAATTACAGCATACAACGGGATTGATTTGAAATTAATCTCGCTACGATCGCAACGAACTTGCGACTTAATGCGGCGAATAAAATACATCATAAATGCCTGACCGCTTTTTTCAGAAAATTATGCCGATGTTTTTATAGCAATCTTCTTGCAAATTGCTTTTTCTATTTTTGTAGCTTCAATATAATGAATAATTTAGGTACTGGATTTCAATGTGGACGTCTTGATTATTTGGAATGAAATATGTAGAGTGTTGTGTATATTACAATATGGTAAACAAATAGTGAACAAGACAACATTTCAATTTACAAGATCGAAGTTTAAGATAGCCTGTGCGAGTTACACGCCTTTATTCTTAAGCCTTATCACATAGCATAATATAAAAGCAAGTTAACTTGTCTTTGTATTATCTTCGAAGATTATTGTCGAACGATACGGCACGGAACCAGTTACAGAGCCTTTTCTTTACATTATTATGGTTGAATGTAAAAGATGATTTTTACATTTTATTATCTCGTTATCATACTACGAAGGCATATTTTTAATAGTGCATTGTTGTAATTAGACATTACATTTCGTAACATTTATGTTGGCGTATTTTCAATATATATTAGAAATTTGTATATTCATATCAGAGTTAAATAAATAAATCCCAAGGAACATAGCAAGAAGAATTAATCATATTCGCAACGACATTTGTTGGACTCCGCAATAATCATGTTCAATATGGCAAGCATTGTTTCGTGTAGTTATTTTGTTAACATTGTAATTATTTTAGCTCGATAGTAAACTACAATCGATACTCTCAGACCGTAATTATAGATGCCAACTCACTAAACTTCGCTGAGACACGGAGAACGTATGTTGATCTTAATATCTTATAGATACTCCCTACTTACTATTGAATAACTGTTTCAATTCACTAATTATTATGTTATGACCATATATAATAGTAATTCCGGTTTTAGATAAAGATATAAAATAAAAAAGCTTAACGTCTATAAAGATCATTAGGAACAGGTTTATAATGCTATGTATTTGTTATTATTGAATTTCAGTTATCAGTTTTATTCCTGACTTTATCTTCTTATACTTCGACTCATAGAAAGGTTGTTTCTCCCCAATCACTTCCGTCAGGTTAGCCTTAATTGAAAGTTATGCAAATCTCTCAATTCGACTCCTTCACAATGGTACCGGGATTCCGAATGAGTTAATCCGTGTTTATGTTCCTAATCGGCCCCTCGCTAACGGCCTTGTTACCGGTTTAGCTCACTGTTAAATTTATACAAAGCCTTTTGTGTACAGAGAAACATTCATAAGTTTAAATGATGTTTATGTAATTATTTTCTAAGCGGGCTTAAATAGAAATAATAAGATCTCGCGATTGAATAATGAAGATTATAAAATCGATTGTTTTGTTGCAGCTGAATTGAAGATGGATGTGCTTAGAGAGCGGGAGGTCAAAGACAACCTGGAGAGACAACTCCTTGACGAGCAGAAAATGAGAGGTGCGTCTTTTGTTATTATTTTCATCTTCGTGCTTTACTACGACGGGAAATCATTTTATGCTGTAATTAAAATAACTAAAAGTTCTCATTGCACAACAAAAGCTGCTGTTCAAGAACAGTTGAACACGTAAACTAAAGCTGATTTTATTGATGGCACTAATAATATCATTAATTTACACGTTATTCTATAATGAAATACACTAATACATGGGACCATCATAAAACTTCAGTCACGACTAAGCTACGCGTTCTCCAAAATTAACTGAATATCACATTACTGAACCCATTGTTTTCTTGCTCACCGCATTATTTATTTCCAACTTAACCACTATTATATCCTTATATTACGTTTAATAGATAGCGCGGCGCCAATTTTCTTTCCGTGCCAAACACTCATCTTATTTCCTATAATCTTCATCGCTATAATATACGCTATACGTTTAATTAATTCGATATATTTATTGCTCTCTTAACACGTGATAGCAGTGAGTTAGGGAGCATTGTTTCATAAAAATATAAATCAGTTCATTTTCCCAAGATCCGCTTTTGGCATTGTCTTGCATTTCACCGATTCATTCACCTTTCCCCAGTTATACACTACTCCAATTGTGTACATTATGCTAACGTTGTTTGTTTCGGTGTTTATACCGCTTCATATTGAAATGCTAGTCGTGTAGAAAGTTGTATAGGTAAATGCTTACAAATAAATTATGCAAGTGTATTTCACCCTAGCAATTTGAAAGGTTAATTCGCACAGTACAAAACCACCCCTTCTTAGTAATAAAACTGTGTTAGCAAAGAAAACGTACGCTACGAAGGTAACCTTTATAACAAATGTCAAGTGACACTATATTGACCTAAGACAAAGGGTTTATACCCATTGAATTAGAAACTCTCTGTTTGCTTTAACCTTTATTTTCATTCGATTAATATTTTCTTACTTAGCTAACTAAAATTAGACATATAAATTTGTCTGAGAATCTTTACCCTGTAAAATTAAAATGTTGCTTGACTTTACTCGCTACAAATTGTACAATAGGTCGAGTTTTGATTCCGTTTAATTTGAATACATTTCGGTATGAATGCAACGCAGAACGCAACAAAGAGGGAAATGCAGATCCCATACATATTTCACACGGTGAATGAACTCGATTGCGACGTGAGCAATACTGTTAATTGCCAAAAACCAATCATCAGATAGCGCTCTGTGTCGACGCTATGAAATACGCCTTTAGTTACAAAAGCTTTCACCACCATTGGACGTTCGCGAAATTTTAACTCAATCAACAAACAATTGCACATACTCTCAATATGTAGGGAACTTAAAATTATTAAAGCTTTTTTTTTATTTTAGCCCAGGGACGATGCATTGTTTACTAATGTGGTCACAACTCGCAGCCGTAGTATCTCATTGCTTGTTTTGTTGAGACGATAAAATAATATACAGTGGCCACATACTTTGTACCATAATTAAACCTTGCAGAACCTTATTTAGTATATTGCATTATTTACAACTAAATGAGATTTCCGGAGCTAATACTAAATATAGAGGTAGCTTTATAAGATACAAAGTTGTTATATTGTATTCTAATAGGGTAAAACTTGTAACACTGAAAGTTTATCCCATACGTCAGGCTGTACCCAGCCCAATAACAATCAATCAGGGAGGTCGATCGCAGTCCGCCATGAAAATTGGAATAGGTATATTATGGACGCAGAGGCAGGCTAATCAACGTCCACGAAGGAAACGGGCCGTGTATTAGATATATTCAGTACACCATAATAATGGAATTTTATTCGATATCTACTAAACTATTTATTACTCTACTTTTTAATTTCATAAATCATTTTAAAAAATTGTACAGCCTAAAATGAGAAAAAATGATACTTGCAATCCGTAACTGTAATTCCATTCATGGACTTGCACAGAATATAATTACTCATCACTAATTAACGTGGATATTTGATTTATTCGTTTTTAATTGAGACGGACCGTTAGTGTAAGGGATGACTTACAAGGGTTCCATTCCTTCACTACCGCAGGATCTTACGGGACTTTACAAGTTGGGAGCAGACTAAAAGTCGTAGCCTCTCTGCGCTTTGATATTGTACGGCTTCAGTCTCGTAGAGTAGGTAGAATTATAAACCACATCCTAAGAATTTGTCTCCTGTTGAATTCCTCTGATATTTTACGTGTGCTCATTTAATTTATTTATACGTTGCATTTATTTAAGTTAATCTATCAGATATAAAACTATTGATTATGTAGGTTCATAATATATTCTATTCTTTAATTGATATGAATGCTGATAAGAATCGTAATCATGTCAGTATTGTGTTATCTCTACATACAATAATCTACAATAAAAGCACAAAGTAGCAGCTTTATTAAATATTAAAATGTCTCATATTCGGATATCAGTCTCGAAAATGTAATTTTGATTAAATTTTGAATATGATTCTATATTAAATACGAGTGAAGGAGTCGGCATGGTTCTCATTGTACTTGAGATTCCGTAATTAAATAACATGTAGGCAGCATTACGGGTGTCTTGAAAGGGTTCGTGGAAATGTTACGCCAATTATGTGAACATTATGTGAGGAATGGAGGGTTATCAATATACCTACCATTGCAATTCGGATATCGTAAATGTAAGAAATAATGGCTCCATATCTTCTCGAAGTAGAGACGCGTGATGCATTCTGCTCATATTCCATTTAATTTGTAGTGAATATATGCACGGTATGAATTAAAAAAAAATTGTGTTTACACAGTAGCTGATGGTAGTAGTTTACACAGAGTATATATAACTATTCCTATTCACTATATAAAAATGGTAACCTGATCAGATTACAAAGTTTCCCTATTTTGAAACATTATCATGATGCATAGTCGATTGAACAAACACACAAGTGAATTTTGATAATGACATCGTATTTATCTGTTTTGGTCCAATAAATCACAATATTAGGTAAATTCCACTAAAATTTTTCGAAATGTTGTAATGGTAAATTTACAGTTATTTCATTAAACTTGACTACGAAGTTGTTGTAGAAATAAAATGTTTTTCTGGTAGCCATAAACCAGCAATTTAGTAATGTCTTCCACTAAAAAAGATTAACTTTAAAAATCACATAAAACATTCTCACGAGTGAAACCACGACATGGCATGAAGGGGAGATGTGTAAATCGTTTATAAAAATACCGACCATTCCTCACGCCAGTAGTTGAGAAGATATCAAAAAATATTTCCGATACTTGCTAAATCCTGACCGCACCAGGTTCGTGCGGTGAATATTGACCGAGCTTCGCCGTGTACGGAATTCAATTACAGTCGAGATAACGTTTTTGTGGACTTTTTCTAATATTGAGATTTTACTAAATACAAACATTGATACTTACGACGAAGTACCTTATATTCCTTAATTTTGCACAGTGTCTATTCATTTTCATTTCATGTATCCAATAATAAACCGTTATAAAAAAGGGAAGAGGTAAAGACGCCAAGATTAGACCATTAACTTTTTTCGACTTGTGGCATACCTTGGCGTGGTGAGGTGCAACACAAATTCGCGGACGCCGGTGTCGGGTAAATATTTGAACTTCATCGGTGCATTAGTGGTTTCTTTTTATTGTTGGTGTCGGTAGTTGCACGATTGTTCCGGCATAAAAATTTTACACCAATCATTGGAAACAAACTGAAATCGTCTACTTTACAACGCAAAAGTATTGTTAGTATTGTTTTTTAAGTTATAAGTGATTTATCTTAATTTGGATTCTTATTATTTATGCCTGTCGTTAGCTGAAGCAAGAAAATGCTACTTAATTGTATGAAAAATTCATAAACCTTTAATATCCCTTAGCATATTCCATTAGACGAGACGAGAGTCCAAATAAAAGGCAAGTAACAAACGCACAAATTGGATCAATGTCGGATGTACTCGTGAAATGAAGCGCAGTATGAGCTTCGGCCGCGCATCACTAATGCAAATGATTAGATTTAACCGACTGGTCAGAACTCGCTTCGCCCATTAGGCCGAATCCGATATCTATACAGATTTGTATAAAAAGACGATATGCAAATGAATAGATCATTCGGGTACCCCGATTAAAGCATAAATTAACTGATACTCATTTTCAACTTACAAATAATACAATTTTTTAATATAAGGATAAATACTTTTCAATACCTGTAATAAATTTCCTCATTTATCAATTGTGAAGTATCAATAACAAACCGTCAGGTTGTCGAATAAAGAGTCTAACCATGTTAAGAGAACAATAAAGGGCGGCTTAAAAACGGATCCGAATGAATCGCGTAGCATTACACAATTCACAGCTAAGTAGAATACCCTGTTGAACCTTCAGCGGAACACAAATTGACTACCTTATATGAAAGTAAAGAAAGATTTCTGTATTCGCGCTAAACATGCCTCTTATCCTACCTGTAAATGTTTTTAACTTTCTTATTTTGCAATTTTCAAAAACGCCGTTCACTTTATGTATCTATAAGGAGTAAATCCTATTTAATAATATATCAGGAATCTTTTTTATTCTGTGAGAATTATAATAGAGTTCTCGCTAATTAAAATCATTCAGATTAATTATAGATAAATTAATAAAGAAAATAACAGTGAGGATCACGACGTTTAATTTAACCAACCATCAACATTCACAGCGAGATAACGAAAACGTAATGCCAACGAAGGTCTCACAATGTAAGCAAGCTTGTAATTACAACTTCTGTAATTACGAACTTGTAGCTAAAGGAATATATCCATACAGGAACGATGCTAATCAAGTCCCTATTCAGATCCTTACGAGAGAAGTAATAAATATAAAGCGTTAATAAAATCTCAGTAGCGGAAATAATAATAAAATATTACACGACCCCAAGATTTTGTCTAATTAATTTTGTATACGCGTTGTGGGGCTGCGATGTCTTGGGAGTAACATACAATGAGTACGAAACTGGTAACAAGATCCACGCACACGCTAAATTAGAATTTATGAATGTATGAGATATTGTTAAAGCATATATTATTTCAATATTCGTGATGTATTACGTTTCCAGCGAGACTACGATGTTGAAACCTGCAAGGGCAAACAAATAATTACTTTTAACAATGTTTTGTATAATTCAATATTGTAAATTAATTATTTACATCCACCTAAGTTATCAGGAGGTAAAGTTTATAAATATGTACGAAGTCATTTATGAAAATTATTTTGCTAAAACAAACACACTATTCAGGAGTGCCAATAGGCTTTCATTTTATCCTGAGTCAACTCGAGCGGAGATAGAGCAAGAGGCTAGTTCATAAAATATAAGTAAAAGAAAAGGCATGACGAATTGACGAGGGTAAATGCATGAGCGTCATTTATTTCATTATTTGCTTCAGACGTATTGAAGGCTCCATGTCTATTAGGTATAGAAAATTATTTGCGCGTTTGTTAATTATAATTTTATAATTATTATTTATTCACATATATACAATAGTGCAACCCTTAGTCGTGTCGATTTTGCCACGACCGAATTGTCGATTTGTGTACAAATGACTGCACGCGCCATGTGTTCAACGTATCGTATTTGTAATCTGATACTAAAATTGTTGCATTACATCATACTCATTTGTTTAGGAAAATCAATTCCATCATATCATAAATAAAATTAACATTAAGGTAAATTGAATAATACTTGAAAGTAGTACTAATTCAGTAATATTTACAAAAAGATAAGAAACTAATTGTGAAGTGAAGCGCATCTCTGGTTTGGAGTCAGTTTAAAACCACCGCACCTGCAGTTGGCCGCACCAAATGAGTCGACCACTACCGGAGGTAATGTGCTTATCCGTGCGATATGTTGACTAACTGTGACTTCATTTCATACAAATATGTAAACTTTCGTTGCCATTAAAAATAATATGACTTTTTTATGTAGGAGAAAGGATTTCTAAATTTCCCAATGACTTCAAATATTTAAGTAAATCAACAGTTAATCCTTCAGTTTTGCCGAAAACAAAAACACCGAGTGGTGTAATAATTATTGAAAAACTTTTTCCAATTAATTATAGAAACAAACGGAGCAGGGAATTAGTGTCGTGGCTTTTCGAAGTTAAATTTAACTTTGAATCGTCAATTAATTAAAACATTTTTGTGAAATTGCTTTTGTTTTAATAAGAAGAAAGGGGAATAACTTGCTTTAATTATTTTGTAAATAATAAAATAGCGCCAATTCATTAACTTACATACTTACCTATTATTAACATGTGTAACTGAATTTATTTCACTACTGTCAAAGGAAGTAACTGCATCCCTGTATTTTTCCCCCTGTTATGGCATAGGAAATTCAATAATAATTGAAGTTGTGTTCGCTAGACCGCATCCGGTGTCTGGGCGAAATTACTCATTGATCTTAAATTTTGCTGAAGCAAATGAGTATAATTAATTTAACAAATTATCCGACAGTATTTGTATTCTGTAAATAATAACTCTACTTTAAGTACCATTAAATCAAACATAGAGCGGAAAACGAGGACCATGTGCGAATCACTAAAACATATCCAGTTCAACAATGCTTTTATCGAATTATACGCAGCAATGAATGGAAGTGTAATAATTTGCGGGCTAATAAAATTTGTTGACGTTAAAGTAAGTAGACGTATTAAGATCTTTGTTTACGGACCACACACGAGCAGACGTCGACCATGAAGCCATACTGAATTGACTGCAGGATATCGTATTTATGTTGCAAATATCATATTTAGCTCACAGATCAATTTTGCATCGGTAACATGTGACGGGATGTGTTTGGGTTAACAGAAATGTCGATGTACTTCACTCTGTTCCCATACAATACCCACTGCATTGATGGAAACATATCGGTTGCCTTTCTTACTTATCATAGATGACATACAAATAGATTTAGATTCTTTATTTATAACGATACAATTTTCATATATATTTGGTTAACGTATGAATGTTTATGTATATTTCCTAATCGAATCTAGGTATATTAATTATAATAAATAGTTGCCTATTTAAAACTCTTATGAGACTTATTGCTATTTATTAAATTGAGCGTTAGTAACAAACTATAATATTATCAACATCACGTACTAGTATAAGTAGGTATATTTATGTTAGATGTAGCAGATGAAATCAATCTCGATTCATCTGGTAAACGACTCGTGAAAGGCGATTCCGTTAATACTCACATTCGGTAGCAAGCGTTCCTGATTTTAACTCGGTTTATCGACTTATTGCTTTTTATTGAGAAGTCGTTCGTTTTTTGTCTTATCTCTGATACTATACACTACTTTTTAACTATTTATTTTGGATTTTGAAACATGATCAATTTGCATTTTATGTCGTGTCTGCAAAATATGAAATTGAATTGTTAACGTTCCTTTTAAACTATGAAAATATTATATAAAGTCATTATTTTTTTTTTGTATGCATAATTTATTCAAGCTTTACTTTCATATTCTTATTAATTGAAAACTGTAATGCACTTGAAATATTGAAAATACTTGCCCAGTTCCACTTGATCCTGTGAACTGTTTCATAAAAAATTTAATGCATTACGCTTTTTACAAATTAATAAAATTGTAATTTTTACTTAAGTAAATGTAGTGACGTTTACTTATCTTAAAGAGCGTATTTTCAATTAGTACTTCAGTCTCAGTAAAAGTTTACAATAAATATGAAATATTTTTGCGTCACGTCGCGTAGAACATTTAAATTAATAAACTGTCAGCACCTGTTAGTGTGTACAAATGGACCGGACATACGTTTCCCGCCTTGGTTTCCCGAAAGGGGCGCCGATTCGCACCCCCATGATCAATTCACCTTTTATTTTGTCCCACTTGACTCGATTGAGAGTGATTTTTGAGCATGAATGGGCAGCCAGAGTAATTTGCCACTGACAGGGTGAAATGTACATTAAAAGCTATAAAAGACTCGGTCCAAATTCAATCATAAGTCTTTTTTTGTTTTGTCTACAGGCAACATAAAAGGTTAATGTAACGATATTATTTTTTAAAGTTAAAGGATCAAAATAACGTGAAACTTTAGTTAAAATCAACAATACTGTTCTATAATTAGTAAGAACAGCACCGTTCTCGTCTTACTCTAAGATACAATTGCTGTGTGAATTCATTTAACTTTCATGGACAAACTTTACATCAGCAATATATACCGCAACACAACTTAGCAGAATCTTAGTGGAACATTTAAACTGCGCCCCTCTCGAATAGTTGTTAGACAATAAATTATTTAATAACCCTTCGGTCGTGGACCCAACCTGTACACTTAATCAAGGAATATATTCGACAGAATCACCTCTTTAGAAACAATTAATTCCGTCTTGATTAGGACCCTTGCACTTAGATGTCTTTGAGCCGCCCGTAATGGACGTAGCCTCGTTGCAAAAGACTCTCAACTAATTGTATAATTTGTAGCTTTGTCACAGAATAATAACTAGTAGAGCTACTTTGTATCAAGATTAGTTTGCATTATAATATACAAATCTTTTTATTTTTTTATATTTAACATACTTGGTCTAAATCAAATCCAAATCATTATGTTTTATATTTATTTCGAATTAACTTGCAGTCCAAATAAACGCTTGATTGAGAATCCTTGAAAGTTTCTCTTATTCGTCCGCTTCGTATTACAAAGCTGCGCAGAACTCATCTGTAATTATTCATCCCGAGTGACCGACGTCGACCGGTATCGTGTTATTGCTAAGCACTTCGCTAACTCATGAGCAAAGCGTGTCCCGTTACACACTTATTGAACCTGAGCATTGGACTACCTAAGAATATACACTCGTGGTCGTAATGACGACATATATGTTAGGCGATTGTTTATAAATCTAACGAAACCTTAGAATATAGCTAAAGAAAGTTTAAATCAATGAAAAAAAAAATGTGTATGTTAGACATTAACTAAGCTCCAATACAGTTGCCTCTCAAT
>CAJQZM010042858.1:18120-32523 GCA_907164665.1 Colias nastes | reverse complement strand
TAGTTCTGATACAATAAATGTTTTGTAGTTGAGTAAAAAGATTATACCTACATAGTAAAGATCGCCTGTGTAGATTGTAATTGTACGGTAACATTTTTTAACATAAATGTCACAAACACGTAGTATACACAATGGTTTTATGTAGATTATGTTAATTATACTTATTTTTAAACTCAGTGGCATGTGCATGATTTTAGCTGTAAATAAGTCAATATTAGAATTTTAGTATACACGTGAGCATGATGTCGTCAATACGTATTGTTTATTACTTATAATAATATACACATAGGTCATGTTCTTTAAGGGGCATTAACCGAATAACTTGGCCTGGTTAATTAAAAAATCTTTATACTATGAAACCAACAAATGCTTGGGCAATGGGCAAGTAGAGATTCACGATTCAGAAGTTGCTATTCAGATGATAAAAATTTCTTTGGTTGCATATTCTTAGCATGTTAAACAATAATTTACTGCTTAATTTTTTACTATTCTATCTAATTAGAACTCTTTTAATTGCCTACAGTTTAAAGCATAATTTCCAACCGGGGATTCTCCCAATTCATCGAAAACAACAAATTATATACTAAAAGCTTCCTCGGGAGACGGGAACCACTCTATTAAAAAATTGCCTAGCTTTAAAGATCTAAGCATAGAATCAGACAGACAGCGGGAAGCGACTGTTTTATACTATATAGATATTAAAGCTCGTTAGATAAAGTGTACCGTCATAAACGGCAGTAACGTGCTACTATGTCCGCAGCTCCAGACCGGGTCGACCACCGAAGCGAGCCTCCGGAGTCGGTCTCTCGCTAGCCGCCTCGCCGTTCCCGGGACATCCCTTTAAGAAACACCGCCTAGAAAATGGAGACTATTCGCCCTACGAAAACGGACACATGAGTGGTAAGTTTTAGATAATAACTATGTCAGGACAGTAAATTAAAATGTTTTTATTTGGAAGCTTGAGAACTTATTCTGTAACATACAAAATATCAGAGCTAATCAAAGGCTTTATATGAGATAACATGAATCGTGTTTCCGCACGTCTCGGATTGGCACCGCGAATTAGCGTGTTCGGCTTCGCAGATACCTTCTCATTCCATATACAAATTACACTAATACAAAATTATCCCAACACAAACGGAGAAAAGGGAATAAAGTGATTAAATAGAGCTCAGCGCAAGACGGCTGGCAATCAATCATTTTTGTCGCTTAGGCCTTTGTTGTTATTTTGTTTAGTATCCCGTTCTATCGTATGATTTGTGCATTGTGCCTCTCCCTCTGGCCTGAAGTGTCGTGCCAGACAAGGGAGCAATTACATTCGTGATCTTGCATAAGCGGCACTTGCTTATCACGCTCTGCCGCATTTGACTTTGAGTGTAGTATGCTCGCTTTTTTCCTAAAATTTGCAATTCGAAACACTCCCATAAGTGAAAAGCTATCGTGTTGTTGTTTTCATACTTTAGAATTTTCTTTTCGAATGCGATTCGGAAAAGGTCAAATAACACACATGAACTTTTATAAATAGCTTTATTTTTTATCGTGAATTAATTCTTAAACACATAAACAAACGACGAAATTAAACATTCTACAAGCATATTAAATTTTTGTATAATTTTAAACCACCGTTATTAAATTCGTGCTCAGATCCGAGTCTACTTTCGCAGGGATACGGTGTTTGACGTTAAGCCAATATTATTTTGACGAGTCGTTGACAGTGGTTTACAGTTGATGAAACACACACAAGCACTTTCCACCAAGTTCAATTCGCGTTGACGATGCACACATACTCAGAACTCGTAAGAATGAGTGAGTGAGCGGGTGGCCTATTTTCACCCCGTGAAATAATAGGATACGAAAACATCGGAGAATATAATCCTCCTAGGAAGGTTGAACGGAATGGAAATAGGAATATGAAATGCGTGAAAGGGATGTGTTGGCCCACGTGCTCGTTGAATGTTAATCTATATAGATGTTAAATCAAAATCGATGCTCATTTCGTTTTGATAAGATTGCGACAAACGTATTTTAAAACCGGAAGACATTCTAAAAAAACTTTGTTCCTTTTTTTTTAATAGGCCTTTTCTTTTACTGTACAATGTTATTGTTTGAACTGATTTAATAAGTTATAGGTACCAAAATTATAAATGGTACCTATATTAATTAAAAATCCGCCCCATCATAATTAAAATTTAAAATGTATTGAAGATTTGACAAAAACAGTGTTATAAAAATAAGTAGGTGATTTCACAGGTAGCAAATGCTATTCGTCTTTGTGATGTGATCGAATGTCAAAACAACATTTGATATTTTGTATTGACGACCCTATTATTTTGGAAACCGGTATGAAAATGACGTGTTGATAATAATTAGAGGTTCTGTACAATGTCGTCGTTTTCCGACGTTACACAACAGGGGATAATGTACGCATTATAACATTACTCGCAGGGGTATAAAGCTTTACGTTGTGATTGAATTCTGCGACTCAAATTAAGTAAGGATTTGCCTGTTTGTGTTTGGGGCGGGGATGTGATGGATCAGTCAATTTGCGACTCTTCACGCCATTGTTCTTATGATGCAAGCTTATTTAAACGTTCAGTCTTTTGTTTTACATGTACCTAAAGAGTTGATATTATCTTCATTTTATAAATACACAATGACGAGAATTTAAATGGGATTTCTGTTGGATCTTATTTTCTAAATAATTCTAGCAAGCATTCAGATTTTTATCACCCCGAATAAAACCCATACTCTCACTAGGATCTAAATAATATCAAACTCATTTCGCTATAAAAATAATAGTTTTCAAATATGACATAACATGAAACTAAAAACAATAAATACAAGCGTACAATAATGAATATCATACAAAACTGGAGACGTATTATAGGAAAAATATATATCCGCGTGCGTGAGAGTAGCGAGTGTATCGAAATGTTTTTTATTCGTGAACAAAATAATACTTATTGAAGTCAGTAGTCGGTGCAAATGTGTAATGATTTAAACATCAGCCAACAATTGCTGGCAATCAAACAAATTACTAAATACCATATGAGGAAACGGCGCGCGGTGGCAACAATAATTAAACGCCGAAGTGATACGGAACGAGGAATGGTGCATGAGCCAACTAAGAAAACTAATTTATTAATTAACGCAACCGTATTTGTACGTTTGTTCAAAACAAATCTGCAGATTGTTCTATAAATAACTTTCCAGTTTTTTATATCATTTGAATTTGATTATTATAAAAAATAGTGCTATGGGAATTATATATTGTACAAAGATTTTTATTTTATTTTATGAACAATTTATTATACATATTTAATAACTTTTTCATCATAATAATCTGCAATAAACTTAATGAACAAAAATATAATTAATCATCATATTATATACAATAATAAAAGAGCTTATAATCTGAATAGGAAAAAAACTACACAATTACATGAGTATAATTACAAGTAAACATGAAATAAAAAGGCAGCAGATAGAAGGAACAAGCAACATTGTTGCGGTACTGAAAGGCAGAGACGTGAATGTAAATGCCATTAGCAATCAACTGTTAGAAATAGTATTATCTGTATGACCATGTATCACCTTAGATCAGTGATCAAAGGATGGACTAGAACTATTTCTATATAATAGACATATTAACTTCAACATACCACGATAAGCATTATGTGTGGGCATTGTTTAAATTCTATTAAAATAATGCAATTAAAATTAGATTTTTCCAAATGTTTCAATTTTCGTGCAGTTTGAAGCATCCTTTGTAAATTTGCTATCAAAAAAATGAGAAGCATGAGAAAGTACACTAACACACGAACCTATATATCAAACAATTATACCTGTCCATATATGAAAAATTTTATTAGTTATTCTCTTCGTTGTGAGTGTTGACTTCTTGCAACACTCCTAATAGAAATAAACATTTCTTGCACTGCAAATTCAGAACAATTTCCATACCGACATTCTGCACACAAAAGTCTAATTCCCATCGTTTCGTTTGTCGTCTGGAACGAGGTTCACAATTAAATTGTTTTCCACTTGGCACATTACTCACACCTTGAACTCGCGATGGAACATTCATTTCGTTTTTTGCCATGTTAAAGCATAACAGAGGAATTTCTTTTAATTAGCAATACCGGCGCATTTGAATGCCGGCACAAGCGACATTTCGTTGCGTAAATGTTATGTTTTAATAAAGGTCAGCTTTTAATTTTAAAATAAGATGATGAATTATTGTTGTGTTATTGTGTTGAAATTAATTTAGGAAAATAAATTTAAAGCATGAGATTTATTTTCTTACCTTTTACTTGCACATTTGTTTTAATGTAAAGACTTAATTTTCAGTTTTGCTAATTTATAGATTATGAGTGTAATAATTTCTTAAGCTTAAATACAATTCCAATAAGAAAAAATCACAAGATTCAAAGTTGTTCTTGTTGCGAACATTTATAAATATCTTGAAGTTTATAAAATATACTAACATTACAATATGGTAAAGCGCTAAGTCGCGACCTTAGATGGGCCATAAACTTAAACTAACGAGACACAGTAGTTAGTGTGCATGTTCAAGTGTGAAGATAGCGATCTGAGTTCATGGGGTATACCTTTCTTCTCTTAATGTAAGATACTTAGATTCTAATGATATTTATTTTCTTGAGCATGGGGAAACATAATGCCGTAACAATTTAACTGCACTTGAAACAACTTGTGGAATGTTTGAGAAGTCTAATTAATTAATAAAGACATTAAAAATACAGAAAAAGGTAGGTATAATTTTAAAAACAACTCTTTATACTTACGTGATGATTTGGTTTGCAATAATATTTGTTTGGTTATAAAAATATGATTTTACTTTATATTATCTGAGAAATCATCTAATGAAGCATATCAAGTATCAACTCAGACAAATTTATAATACACTTATCTGTAATTATTATTATGTATGGCTTTAATATAACACGAAGCATTAAGTATTATCAGAGTTTGCGTGCAAGTGTATTAAAATTATTCATCATAAAACATAAGCTAAAAACTAAATATTTCCAGTTCTGTGATGACAACTTGGCAAAAATAGTTTAGCTAATATTAAGTTGTCTCACATGAAACAATTGCCTCATCCATCATGTTAATTCTGCAATTTTCATTTAATTGATAATTGTATGAACGATCGCAAGGCTTATCAAATGAATTATAGTTTCATCGCGCGAGTTGAAATTAAATTATACATTTCTTTGTCGTGCACCAGTGCATTTGGCATCTGATCGACGACGAGTAATGACACGGAATTATTGCTTCTGTATATTGTAATTGTGTGATAAGTTCACGCGAACTACAATTACCTAGATGCCGTTTTAGAGCAGCGAGAAAAAAAAAACGAAAGTTCTTCACACACCCACTTCGATATTACCGTCTGAAAATAACTTTGTTTTCGTAGTTTCGTAGTTCGTACCCAAATTACATTTTCATTCGTGTACCTATGGTTGATATTTTGAATGGAACTTTGTAGGTAAGAATCTTTTCTGTTATAATTCAATCATGACAGAAAAGATTGCTGTATATAATTTAATCATAACCATTGGTTATGATTAAATTATATACAGCCATATTAAAAATAGATTCCCTTTTTGAGTTTTACACGATATTTGAAACTTAGCATATTACTAGAAACTATAAATATGATCATTTTCATTATAATATCCTCTGCTCAAATGAAGATTATAAGTGGCATCATCAAAAAGTAACATTGAAAAATTCAATTTCAATAGCGGCAGCTGCTGCTAAAAACCACCGACAGATAATCTCTCCTTTGTGCAAGGATATTAATAAAAATATGGTTCGATATTACTGTATCTTTGCTGGTTATTATACAACAATGGCATTGCTTCTTTTGTACGAGTTCACGGATGACTTACTCTTAACAAGTGCTAGAAATATAATTGTAATCGTTTGCAATATTTTGTAACATTTCTGATGCATCGAAATTGAATGTGATTGGTAAATGATTTTCAGTTATCACTAATTCAAAAATAATCGAAAAATAGAATATTGCTCTGGAAGCGTATTGCCAAACTGTATACTGACCCAGACCGGGGTTGCTCTGAGTTCGATCGCAGTTTGCCTTTATA
Organism: Colias nastes; assembly: GCA_907164665.1. Lineage (NCBI taxonomy): Eukaryota > Metazoa > Arthropoda > Insecta > Lepidoptera > Pieridae > Colias > Colias nastes. Next base: position 26,392 of record CAJQZM010042858.1, on the reverse strand, counting down.
GTTGAAGAGCAAACTGTATACCTATTCAGAGCGTGTCTGAATCGAAATACATTTTGCTTTAAAATACTTGAGCAAAATACATACGAGTCCAGACGTCCATGTGAAACTTCTTTAACGGGGTCGGATAAAAAATTAGTGTAACATTTGTTCGTTTCGCGTGACATTTTTCCGTTACGCGCCATCTTTTTCTTATCCCTACCACGCGTGATTCGACGTATTTCTGTAAAGTTGCATATAGTAAATTATTTTTTGAAAAATAAGGTCATAAAGAAGTTTCACTTCTTACGTGTGTACACTAGTACACGCACGCTTGTTAGGTTAACTCTTGAACTGCCGCACGAGCCGAGCGAGCGAAGCGAGCGTGCCGCGCGGCGGCAGCGGCCGGCGAGTGCCAGAAGCGACTTTAGGGCGATTCCCACTCAAACAAAAAAAAAACTACGTAGGTTTAAACTTTTGAGGTGTAACCTACACTAAATTGGTACTTTAAAGTGTGAAATTAACCTCAAACTAAAAAAAATAATATAAAATAAAGGGGGGGGCTCCGCGCCCCCCCCCCTTCACAGGGGGGGTTTTACCTCTCGCCCTCCCCTCCCCCCGTTTTGAGGTGTTACCTATTCTAAAGTGCTTCCGATAAATGCACTTTTTTCGCACAAAAAATTATTAACTTTAAAAATTAATAACTAAAAAACTACAAGTTTCCTAACGATAATATTTTGGAATTACAATCTTACATTACCTAGCTAACTAAAAATATAAATATTTCCAACAAATTCGTGCGGCAGTTAACTAAAGCCAATCCAATTACAGATATTCGCATGTCACAGTTTGCTTTACATACAAGCGAGCAAAGTGCATACCTACTCAGATTGGTCTGAGCTCGTATATACTTTGCTCCAATTTTCAATGAGCGCGACGTAGTTCAGTACAGACTATGGGCGTCTGGGTCAGTATACAGTTTGGCAATACGCGCTCTGGAATTGTAATATGATATTAAAACTAAGAAAAAATATTAATGAAAAGGAAAATTATAGCGTTCATGACACATACTAATCCTCACATTTATATTTATCAGGGATAAAACTGTATCCCGGTCAATTTACGAGTAATTAAGTCTGACCCTCTTTCGCACATCAGTGAGGGAGAACTTTTATTTGGCTCGTTGAAATAGTCTCGGATTGGCGCTAAACTCATTTAACATTTGCTTATATTGCCTTTAGATTAACAACAATATTTTATAATTTCCTACGAGCAGATTTTTGTATTTAATACTTTTCCCATAATCGAGATGACGTACCTATAAATCGAACTACGTCATAGTAAAACAAATACTATCGAGCCGAGACACAAAATTGTAGCGCTAATACCTCGTATAATCGTTTAAAAATGATCACAATAACTGATTTAGTGATTTTCCATGAAACGTATTTTTAATAGTTGATAATTTCCGTTCGTTTGTTTTATTATGTTTACACAATGATTATTCAAAACTTCCTCAGCATTATTAGCATATAGCCAACAGTAGGCAAACTACGCATACTTACGCGAAAATAAGCTAGTAGAGTATAATAAAGATATAAGACGAGCGTAGCTTACTCAAGCCTATAACTTCTCAAATTGCGTTCGTAAGTAAGGGACGTGGATTAGCGAGTGCTAGGGCAAATATTTTATTACAGTCCAAATCTTCAGCCCTCGACGTTTTATTGTTCATAAGGCTTGCCCGAGCCAAATGAAAGACTTTATAGCTAAGTCATGACTCTGACATAACAACAGTTGTAACTTTCGGAACTCTATACTTTTCTGAAAAGTTATCTCTTTAGATGGTTAGCTGCTTTGTTCCGAGCAATAAAGTATGAAAATTAATTCAACTTTTAGGTGACGTTTCATTTTTTTACAGTAGGATATTACATCTACATAAGTTTGGGACAATGCGATGCTATGTCTATTGAATAACTTTAATTAACTAAAAACATTAGAATAACAATTAATATGACTTCTTTATTACAATTATTAAATTTTTATTATTCCAATTTACTGCGGCTTCTTGAAGTATCTTAAAACTATTCTTACCGATTATGAACTAATAGCTCTATTATCGGACTTCGTATAAAGCTCAGTTTCGTTTTGTTGACTCATGTTATTGACCGCTCGCATTTTGCCGGCGATTGTGTATATTACTGTTATTGATTGTAGTTTGCACGTGACTTGTGTCGCCGATAGTTCTGCCCGAATATAGACACAGCTTTGTGTCGTCAAATATATTTGTCTAGTAGATATTATACCGTCTTTGATCGATTGATCCTTTCTTCGATCTTGTTATGTTTACTTTATTGGGTGTAGAAATTATGATTTGTTGTACAGTTTTTATAGATGCTTTCTTATTATTGGTTCCATACTATGATATCATTACTTACATTTTCCGAAAGAAAATAAATTTTACCTATATTTAGTAATAAACGGTAGGTAGCTTAAAAGCTAAAAGTATAAAAACGATAATTACTATGTAACGCGTTAAAACATGATATTTTGATAGGTCTCCGTGATGGATTTAAAAGAATGTACTGTACCTTGTACGTGTCCGTGTTCTTACCAAAAGTAGCAGTTCTCAGTGTTTAAATATAATATTTATTGCATGATCGATGCCCATGCGAGCGACAACGAGCGATTTATTCTCCAAATTGCAGACAGTTATTTTAGCCAATCGTATATGCCATTGGTAAACTGACCGTACAATTATGTGTTTATTGTAAACGCTACGATTGCCGGCTGACTGTAATTTTCTTTTAATTCGCCTTGTTTTGTATCATTTTCGAGATTCTTTGTTTCGCTTCTCCTTTTGTCCTGTTACTTGCTTTATGATTTACAGAACGATTATAAGATATAGTTTATAGGCTAATTTTGCTGTAGGTCTGAATAAATAGCTATATTGTTATATTTTGTTTACTTCATATAATTGTTTCTGCATGGGAACCGGTTCTTAGCGTCCGCTGTGATCCTAAGTGCAATTACCTTCAACATACAACTTTGTATTACTTTTATATCTTGCCTTTATTCTCTAGGTTTTGATGTAATTAGCATTTTTTGTTCTTTAGTTCTTTTGTTTAATATATTTGTCAATTTATACAACTTGAATTATACTGGAAGTTTTATAATGGACTTTTTGCTTACACTGTAGGTATGGTTAGAAATATATTTTGTGTAGTGAACAAGATCAAGATTTTCTCAAATGTGATTATTATCTGCTTCAGATTCAGCCATGGATATTGGATAACCACAAGATATAATGGAAATAAATTATAATTCTCATTTCTACTCTACTTACTTACTCAAACTTTTATTTATGAATTTTATATTCCATAAACCCATAAAAACTTACTTTTCAATAAAGTTATATAAGACCAGTATAAAATTAAAAATAATACACTAGATAAATCTAAATATGAGTTTTAGTATAATATTATATTAATAAACAAAGAATGTTCTGTGGAGTTCTTTGTATATTGGCCTACCGAGTAGCATTTCCTCTACCTGTCATAAAACTTAACCATTTTTACGCCTCCTTCATTATTACCTCCGTGAAATCTACAAAATGTAAGCTTTTTAATAGCTTATAAGAAAACTAAAAATTAATTATGTTACCGTCAATTGTACTTTTGTCATTATCTGCTGTGAAATATCAAGAATTTCATGCTTCTGTCTTGGTCGCTATAAAAAGCAAATAAACAAGGCTATTAAAGTCAAATGCTGGAGCGGAATGTCTTTTTTCTGACAAAAGCTTAGTCCTTAACGTTTGCGGTTATGATTGCCTTATCCGACCTCTTTTAAACACATAAGTGATATAATTGGGGTTCCAATTCTATCGATTCTAGTTCAAAATAATGGCTGGTAATTTGTTGGGATCATTTGTCGAGGACAGTCGATATTCGATCAATAAATCGATGAAAATCGATTTAATAATGGGGAGCATAATCGGCGTTTTATTTCTTTAAATGTCTGATCAGTGGATGCGCTTAATAATGGTTATGATAATAATCGAGGGTTATTTTTATGCCGGAGGCGTGTTATTTGTAGTCCTTTTGTGAATGTGATGAATTTTTATGTGATGAAAATTGTTAGAATATTAAGTTAAATTGTTTCAACTAAGAATGATAAAAACTAAATTTTTGTAACGTCAATAGAATTATACGTATTGAGTAGGTACAATGTTATGATAAAGTAGGTACTTTGACAATTAAAGTAAAATATGAGGGCCATAAATGTAAAATTATGCATGATTTGTAAGTAAGTTCAAGTCTTCAACGGCTGCTAAAGTGCATGTCTTAAAAAATGTATTCATGAATCGTTACACACAGCAGCTGAACGGTTCGAAATAGAAAAAGGATGGCATCATATAAACACGAGCTGAAAGAAAGAGAAAGTTGTAAAGGGTTGTTGTAACCGCAGGTTATTACGAGATTTAACACGTATTTAGTTAATTAGTAAGTGCGGTTGACCGGTGCGGTTGTTGGGTTATAGGTAGGGTAGGGCGGGGCTAGTTGGGCAATTTTTCACTTGAGCGGATATAGCTCCTCAATAATAAGTCTCAATGAGTCGTTATGCGGCTTGATGGATTAGTAATTTATCCCTTAGCAAAAGTGTCCATAGTAATTTTTTTGTAACAAGTCGAATTTAAGAGCTACAGCTGTTTAAATGCAGAAAGTCAAGTACGCTCAATGTACCCCATAGGTGAGGTAAGTTGAGCAAGGGTATGGGGCAAGTTGAGCACTAAGAATGTCTAACCAAACCATGGGTTCAATGTTGACTAGAGAAGTGAAATATGTGTTCACACTAACACTAACACACACACACACAAACAAAACAGGTCACACTAACAAAACAGGGCGCTCCATGGACGGTTTCACATGCTTTATAAAATGTTGCATAAACTGATAGAATTCTTCGTCTGTAACCCATCCACTGGCATTGCCTGCTCCTATACATTCAGGGGGACCACCGTTAAGAAAGTGTGTCTTAAACTGTTTTCTCGGAAATACAAACATAGGAGGTACAGCATTTCCAAGAGCAGATACAGCAGTTACTACTGTAACGTTAGTCCCTCGTTCCCCAGAAGTCATTGCGCCGACGTTGCGCTTACCTTTGGCAGCTACAATTTTATTTGGCTTCAGCACAGTGGATACTCCTGTCTCATCTATATTCCAAATGTCTGCCGCAGTAAATCCATATCTATCCATTACTTCCGCTAATTTCTCAAAAAAAAATTTAACATTCTGCTCATTAAATGATGTTGCCCTACCAAGGCTGGTGGGTTCTGGTTTACGTATGGATAGCTCCAGATTTCGTTTTAAAAACATCGTAAGCCATTCTTTTCCGGCCATCTTATTCGCAGTCCAGCTAGGTGGAATTGTAATGCCAAATTTAATAGCACATTCGTAGGCAAGGCGACGGACGTCTTTTGGAGAATATCCATAGAAGATTGATGCCATTTGTAGCAAGTATTTTTTCAGAGAGTCTTCCTGTGTAGGAGAAAATACTTGCCTCGGTGTTGCATAGCCCATGGATGAATCACCACCTTCATTTAATTTCTTCAAAAATCTCGTCAAAGTCATCCGTTTGATACCAAATTCTTTAGCGGCGGCATTAACACTTTTTTCTTCATCATTGACAGCCTTTGCAGCATTTTTTAAATCTTCAGTAGTGTAAGAACATCTTGTAGTCTTCCTCTTGTAAGTCCGCATCCTAACAAAAAATAAAACATTAATTACTTCAGTTGTTTGAGTCGTGGGGTAAGTTGAGCAACTATAGCTCAACTAACCCCAACCCGGAATTTTAGAACAAAAGTGAGGTTATAAAAAAATCGTAAGAGTTATACCCAGAACCTCTCTACATATCAAAAGTACAATAATTATCTGGAAGATTAACACTTACCTGATTGAAAACAGACAACAATTGATTAATATAGACGAAAACTTGCAATAAACGACGTTTTTACTTTTTGGGCACAAAATAAACAAAACGCACGGGCGCTTCACTCGTTCGTCCAGCCGCCTCTAGTGATCGCGTGGTGATTACCCCTCCCGCGACTCCTTCTTTCCGCCATACGATGCCTATACGTATGGTGAATAGTTTGCGAGATATTTCGATTGCCCAACTTGCCCCTATGCTCAACTAGCCCCGCCCTACCCTACTTTGTGTCCGGGGAATTGTAAATATGACGTTTGTTACACTAATCTTATTGTGGTTTCACAATTATTCATCGTTTTTATTTCTTATTTTAATTGCATTTTTTTCTACTTTAACAATTAACGTTACTCTTAAGGTGCGATTAAACGACGCGGGCTAGCCCGATCCTACGCGAGCCGAGCCGTCCGTGGAAATGCGGCTCGGCTAAATACGGACGCAAGCCTGCTCGTTTAAACGACGCGGGGTAGCACGATCCTACGCCAGCCGAGCCGTCCGTGGCGGCTACACATCAATACAAAATAGACAGTGATATCTGTTTAGACGGCGCGTAGAGCCGCGCGCCTTTGATCTGTGTCGAAAAAACCGACAAGTGATGGATCGTGCAAACTTGCCGAGCCGCGCCGAGCGCAGTTGTTTACACGGCGCGTGGCGCGGCGGACCACGAGCCGAGCCAGGCTCGGCTCGCGTGTTTGCGCGTCGTTTAATCGCACCTTTACATTTGTAGAAAAAATCATAAACAATTGACATAACGTACAACAATTTTATTATAGTGAAAAAAGTTGGATAATATCCAATAAACCTGATTGCCAATATTTTGACTATTTTATTTGTTATACAAAATTTAAGCAAAACAAAACAACTATACACTCTTCAAACTTCAGTCGAATAACAAATACGTTTTATGCGGTGTATGGTTGAGAAGATAACCGAGGCGGTTAACTAAGTAAATAAACCCCGCCAATTAATTCAGGGTCCATTGGTCATAATGTTTGTTTCTGTGTGAAATCAAATAATACTTAGTTTCACGCCATTTGTGATGTTAACAAAGAAGGTTTACAAGCATTTCATGTAGGTAGTGCAGAAATATGTATAAGTAATTATGTTTGACGTTAGCTGTTGAATATTTTATTTGTTGGAATAGGTGTTCTTTTTGATAATTCAGATTGATTGATATCGTGTATCAAGTAAAGACAAAATTATAATTTAAACTGAACGACTTATGTTAAGAATTTCACCAATTTAAATAAAGGGTAGAACTTTCTAAATAAGGAACCAAACATTTTATCAGTGTTATCTAAGTGAACGCGAGTCATTCATAATAAAAAAGAATGAATGAACTTATCACTGAAGAAAGGCACCTTAAACAAAGACGCTATCTTAATGCACTTTAGATGTTAAATAAATAATTTGTGATACGACTCTCATTGTGATACAAGGTTATTATGTTTCAAATACCTTTCCCTAATCGCAAAACAAAGCGGAACACATATTTAATACTCAGCAATCCCGAAATCCTTTCTCCGAGAGCGGACAATGGAAAAGGTTATTTTCCTTTACGGCCCAAACGTTAATTCGTGTTTAATTCGACACCTTGTTAATTGTTTCCGACACCCCAGTCCGTTTGGTGACCTCGGGGGTGGCGACTGTGGACACCAAAAGATCACCCGGTACCAAAGCGGCCCCCCTAAGGGGGTCATTTTAAGAATATTTGCCCAGCACCCCCCTATGTTTACACGGGTTGTTTGTGGTACCCAGAAAACAATAGTCTCGAAATTCATTGCTCATTTTATTATTGTTGATACGCCGTTTTACGGGCGATTCGATTATTGGAACGAGTAATTAAATGATAATACTGGGTATTAATTGGATTTTACCTGAGTAGGTAAGAGATTATTTTCGAGAGGCATTCTATTTATTATGAAGAAGAATTGAAACGGTTATTAATCATACTGGATTCTTGTTCAAATTCTTATTAGATTTGTATAGAATTTATGTTTATATCAGGTACTAGTTAAGGATCTGTATTAATAAATATATGTAACTCTCAGCATTTAAGTAGATGAACATTTGTTTATTCTAGAAATGGCACGAATGGAGAAGTCTCCGCTGTTGGCCAATGGGTATAACGCGCCTCCGACGCACCTTGGGCCGATGGGCTTCATGCACCAGCACGCGCTCATGTCACCAGGCATGCCCCACCACGGCGTGCCGCGACCCGATGGCTCCATCATCAAGGGACAACCGATGCACAATATGGAAGCGCTGGCGAGGTAAGATTCCAATTATTTCTCTACAAATAAGTAAAAAAATATAT
>CAJQZM010042857.1:33933-46717 GCA_907164665.1 Colias nastes | reverse complement strand
TAGTTCTGATACAATAAATGTTTTGTAGTTGAGTAAAAAGATTATACATAAAGATCGCCTGTGTAGATTGTAATTGTACGGTAACATTTTTTTAACATAAATGACACAAACACGTAGTATACACAATGGTTTTATGTAGATTATGTTAATTATACTTATTTTTAAACTCAGTGGCATGTGCATGATTTTAGCTGTAAATAAGTCAATATTAGAATTTTAGTATACACGTGAGCATGATGTCGTCAATACGTATTGTTTATTACTTATAATAATATACACATAGGTCATGTTCTTTAAGGGGCATTAACCGAATAACTTGGCCTGGTTAATTAAAAAATCTTTATACTATGAAACCAACAAATGCTTGGGCAATGGGCAAGTAGAGATTCACGATTCAGAAGTTGCTATTCAGATGATAAAAATTTCTTTGGTTGCATATTCTTAGCATGTTAAACAATAATTTACTGCTTAATTTTTTACTATTCTATCTAATTAGAACTCTTTTAATTGCCTACAGTTTAAAGCATAATTTCCAACCGGGGATTCTCCCAATTCATCGAAAACAACAAATTATATACTAAAAGCTTCCTCGGGAGACGGGAACCACTCTATTAAAAAATTGCCTAGCTTTAAAGATCTAAGCATAGAATCAGACAGACAGCGGGAAGCGACTGTTTTATACTATATAGATATTAAAGCTCGTTAGATAAAGTGTACCGTCATAAACGGCAGTAACGTGCTACTATGTCCGCAGCTCCAGACCGGGTCGACCACCGAAGCGAGCCTCCGGAGTCGGTCTCTCGCTAGCCGCCTCGCCGTTCCCGGGACATCCCTTTAAGAAACACCGCCTAGAAAATGGAGACTATTCGCCCTACGAAAACGGACACATGAGTGGTAAGTTTTAGATAATAACTATGTCAGGACAGTAAATTAAAATGTTTTTATTTGGAAGCTTGAGAACTTATTCTGTAACATACAAAATATCAGAGCTAATCAAAGGCTTTATATGAGATAACATGAATCGTGTTTCCGCACGTCTCGGATTGGCACCGCGAATTAGCGTGTTCGGCTTCGCAGATACCTTCTCATTCCATATACAAATTACACTAATACAAAATTATCCCAACACAAACGGAGAAAAGGGAATAAAGTGATTAAATAGAGCTCAGCGCAAGACGGCTGGCAATCAATCATTTTTGTCGCTTAGGCCTTTGTTGTTATTTTGTTTAGTATCCCGTTCTATCGTATGATTTGTGCATTGTGCCTCTCCCTCTGGCCTGAAGTGTCGTGCCAGACAAGGGAGCAATTACATTCGTGATCTTGCATAAGCGGCACTTGCTTATCACGCTCTGCCGCATTTGACTTTGAGTGTAGTATGCTCGCTTTTTTCCTAAAATTTGCAATTCGAAACACTCCCATAAGTGAAAAGCTACCGTGTTGTTGTTTTCATACTTTAGAATTTTCTTTTCGAATGCGATTCGGAAAAGGTCAAATAACACACATGAACTTTTATAAATAGCTTTATTTTTTATCGTGAATTAATTCTTAAACACATAAACAAACGACGAAATTAAACATTCTACAAGCATATTAAATTTTTGTATAATTTTAAACCACCGTTATTAAATTCGTGCTCAGATCCGAGTCTACTTTCGCAGGGATACGGTGTTTGACGTTAAGCCAATATTATTTTGACGAGTCGTTGACAGTGGTTTACAGTTGATGAAACACACACAAGCACTTTCCACCAAGTTCAATTCGCGTTGACGATGCACACATACTCAGAACTCGTAAGAATGAGTGAGTGAGCGGGTGGCCTATTTTCACCCCGTGAAATAATAGGATACGAAAACATCGGAGAATATAATCCTCCTAGGAAGGTTGAACGGAATGGAAATAGGAATATGAAATGCGTGAAAGGGATGTGTTGGCCCACGTGCTCGTTGAAAGGGTTGATGTTAATCTATATAGATGTTAAATCAAAATCGATGCTCATTTCGTTTTGATAAGATTGCGACAAACGTATTTTAAAACCGGAAGACATTCTAAAAAAACTTTGTTCCTTTTTTTTTAATAGGCCTTTTCTTTTACTGTACAATGTTATTGTTTGAACTGATTTAATAAGTTATAGGTACCAAAATTATAAATGGTACCTATATTAATTAAAAATCCGCCCCATCATAATTAAAATTTAAAATGTATTGAAGATTTGACAAAAACAGTGTTATAAAAATAAGTAGGTGATTTCACAGGTAGCAAATGCTATTCGTCTTTGTGATGTGATCGAATGTCAAAACAACATTTGATATTTTGTATTGACGACCCTATTATTTTGGAAACCGGTATGAAAATGACGTGTTGATAATAATTAGAGGTTCTGTACAATGTCGTCGTTTTCCGACGTTACACAACAGGGGATAATGTACGCATTATAACATTACTCGCAGGGGTATAAAGCTTTACGTTGTGATTGAATTCTGCGACTCAAATTAAGTAAGGATTTGCCTGTTTGTGTTTGGGGCGGGGATGTGATGGATCAGTCAATTTGCGACTCTTCACGCCATTGTTCTTATGATGCAAGCTTATTTAAACGTTCAGTCTTTTGTTTTACATGTACCTAAAGAGTTGATATTATCTTCATTTTATAAATACACAATGACGAGAATTTAAATGGGATTTCTGTTGGATCTTATTTTCTAAATAATTCTAGCAAGCATTCAGATTTTTATCACCCCGAATAAAACCCATACTCTCACTAGGATCTAAATAATATCAAACTCATTTCGCTATAAAAATAATAGTTTTCAAATATGACATAACATGAAACTAAAAACAATAAATACAAGCGTACAATAATGAATATCATACAAAACTGGAGACGTATTATAGGAAAAATATATATCCGCGTGCGTGAGAGTAGCGAGTGTATCGAAATGTTTTTTATTCGTGAACAAAATAATACTTATTGAAGTCAGTAGTCGGTGCAAATGTGTAATGATTTAAACATCAGCCAACAATTGCTGGCAATCAAACAAATTACTAAATACCATATGAGGAAACGGCGCGCGGTGGCAACAATAATTAAACGCCGAAGTGATACGGAACGAGGAATGGTGCATGAGCCAACTAAGAAAACTAATTTATTAATTAACGCAACCGTATTTGTACGTTTGTTCAAAACAAATCTGCAGATTGTTCTATAAATAACTTTCCAGTTTTTTATATCATTTGAATTTGATTATTATAAAAAATAGTGCTATGGGAATTATATATTGTACAAAGATTTTTATTTTATTTTATGAACAATTTATTATACATATTTAATAACTTTTTCATCATAATAATCTGCAATAAACTTAATGAACAAAAATATAATTAATCATCATATTATATACAATAATAAAAGAGCTTATAATCTGAATAGGAAAAAAACTACACAATTACATGAGTATAATTACAAGTAAACATGAAATAAAAAGGCAGCAGATAGAAGGAACAAGCAACATTGTTGCGGTACTGAAAGGCAGAGACGTGAATGTAAATGCCATTAGCAATCAACTGTTAGAAATAGTATTATCTGTATGACCATGTATCACCTTAGATCAGTGATCAAAGGATGGACTAGAACTATTTCTATATAATAGACATATTAACTTCAACATACCACGATAAGCATTATGTGTGGGCATTGTTTAAATTCTATTAAAATAATGCAATTAAAATTAGATTTTTCCAAATGTTTCAATTTTCGTGCAGTTTGAAGCATCCTTTGTAAATTTGCTATCAAAAAAATGAGAAGCATGAGAAAGTACACTAACACACGAACCTATATATCAAACAATTATACCTGTCCATATATGAAAAATTTTATTAGTTATTCTCTTCGTTGTGAGTGTTGACTTCTTGCAACACTCCTAATAGAAATAAACATTTCTTGCACTGCAAATTCAGAACAATTTCCATACCGACATTCTGCACACAAAAGTCTAATTCCCATCGTTTCGTTTGTCGTCTGGAACGAGGTTCACAATTAAATTGTTTTCCACTTGGCACATTACTCACACCTTGAACTCGCGATGGAACATTCATTTCGTTTTTTGCCATGTTAAAGCATAACAGAGGAATTTCTTTTAATTAGCAATACCGGCGCATTTGAATGCCGGCACAAGCGACATTTCGTTGCGTAAATGTTATGTTTTAATAAAGGTCAGCTTTTAATTTTAAAATAAGATGATGAATTATTGTTGTGTTATTGTGTTGAAATTAATTTAGGAAAATAAATTTAAAGCATGAGATTTATTTTCTTACCTTTTACTTGCACATTTGTTTTAATGTAAAGACTTAATTTTCAGTTTTGCTAATTTATAGATTATGAGTGTAATAATTTCTTAAGCTTAAATACAATTCCAATAAGAAAAAATCACAAGATTCAAAGTTGTTCTTGTTGCGAACATTTATAAATATCTTGAAGTTTATAAAATAATATACTAACATTACAATATGGTAAAGCGCTAAGTCGCGACCTTAGATGGGCCATAAACTTAAACTAACGAGACACAGTAGTTAGTGTGCATGTTCAAGTGTGAAGATAGCGATCTGAGTTCATGGGGTATACCTTTCTTCTCTTAATGTAAGATAATCTAAGTATTCACCATGCTCAAGAAAATAAATATCATTAGAATCTTCTAATGATATTTATTTTCTTGAGCATGGGGAAACATAATGCCGTAACAATTTAACTGCACTTGAAACAACTTGTGGAATGTTTGAGAAGTCTAATTAATTAATAAAGACATTAAAAATACAGAAAAAGGTAGGTATAATTTTAAAAACAACTCTTTATACTTACGTGATGATTTGGTTTGCAATAATATTTGTTTGGTTATAAAAATATGATTTTACTTTATATTATCTGAGAAATCATCTAATGAAGCATATCAAGTATCAACTCAGACAAATTTATAATACACTTATCTGTAATTATTATTATGTATGGCTTTAATATAACACGAAGCATTAAGTATTATCAGAGTTTGCGTGCAAGTGTATTAAAATTATTCATCATAAAACATAAGCTAAAAACTAAATATTTCCAGTTCTGTGATGACAACTTGGCAAAAATAGTTTAGCTAATATTAAGTTGTCTCACGTGAAACAATTGCCTCATCCATCATGTTAATTCTGCAATTTTCATTTAATTGATAATTGTATGAACGATCGCAAGGCTTATCAAATGAATTATAGTTTCATCGCGCGAGTTGAAATTAAATTATACATTTCTTTGTCGTGCACCAGTGCATTTGGCATCTGATCGACGACGAGTAATGACACGGAATTATTGCTTCTGTATATTGTAATTGTGTGATAAGTTCACGCGAACTACAATTACCTAGATGCCGTTTTAGAGCAGCGAGAAAAAAAAAACGAAAGTTCTTCACACACCCACTTCGATATTACCGTCTGAAAATAACTTTGTTTTCGTAGTTTCGTAGTTCGTACCCAAATTACATTTTCATTCGTGTACCTATGGTTGATATTTTGAATGGAACTTTGTAGGTAAGAATCTTTTCTGTTATAATTCAATCATGACAGAAAAGATTGCTGTATATAATTTAATCATAACCATTGGTTATGATTAAATTATATACAGCCATATTAAAAATAGTTTTGAGTGTTACACGATATTTGAAACTTAGCATATTACTAGAAACTATAAATATGATCATTTTCATTATAATATCCTCTGCTCAAATGAAGATTATAAGTGGCATCATCAAAAAGTAACATTGAAAAATTCAATTTCAATAGCGGCAGCTGCTGCTAAAAACCACCGACAGATAATCTCTCCTTTGTGCAAGGATATTAATAAAAATATGGTTCGATATTACTGTATCTTTGCTGGTTATTATACAACAATGGCATTGCTTCTTTTGTACGAGTTCACGGATGACTTACTCTTAACAAGTGCTAGAAATATAATTGTAATCGTTTGCAATATTTTGTAACATTTCTGATGCATCGAAATTGAATGTGATTGGTAAATGATTTTCAGTTATCACTAATTCAAAAATAATCGAAAAATAGAATATTGCTCTGGAAGCGTATTGCCAAACTGTATACTGACCCAGACCGGGGTTGCTCTGAGTTCGATCGCAGTTTGCCTTTATAGTTGAAGAGCAAACTGTATACCTATTCAGAGCGTGTCTGAATCGAAATACATTTTGCTTTAAAATACTTGAGCAAAATACATACGAGTCCAGACGTCCATGTGAAACTTCTTTAACGGGGTCGGATAAAAAATTAGTGTAACATTTGTTCGTTTCGCGTGACATTTTTCCGTTACGCGCCATCTTTTTCTTATCCCTACCACGCGTGATTCGACGTATTTCTGTAAAGTTGCATATAGTAAATTATTTTTTGAAAAATAAGGTCATAAAGAAGTTTCACTTCTTACGTGTGTACACTAGTACACGCACGCTTGTTAGGTTAACTCTTGAACTGCCGCACGAGCCGAGCGAGCGAAGCGAGCGTGCCGCGCGGCGGCAGCGGCCGGCGAGTGCCAGAAGCGACTTTAGGGCGATTCCCACTCAAACAAAAAAAAAACTACGTAGGTTTAAACTTTTGAGGTGTAACCTACACTAAATTGGTACTTTAAAGTGTGAAATTAACCTCAAACTAAAAAAAATAATATAAAATAAAGGGGGGGGCTCCGCGCCCCCCCCCCTTCACAGGGGGGGTTTTACCTCTCGCCCTCCCCTCCCCCCGTTTTGAGGTGTTACCTATTCTAAAGTGCTTCCGATAAATGCACTTTTTTCGCACAAAAAATTATTAACTTTAAAAATTAATAACTAAAAAACTACAAGTTTCCTAACGATAATATTTTGGAATTACAATCTTACATTACCTAGCTAACTAAAAATATAAATATTTCCAACAAATTCGTGCGGCAGTTAACTAAAGCCAATCCAATTACAGATATTCGCATGTCACAGTTTGCTTTACATACAAGCGAGCAAAGTGCATACCTACTCAGATTGGTCTGAGCTCGTATATACTTTGCTCCAATTTTCAATGAGCGCGACGTAGTTCAGTACAGACTATGGGCGTCTGGGTCAGTATACAGTTTGGCAATACGCGCTCTGGAATTGTAATATGATATTAAAACTAAGAAAAAATATTAATGAAAAGGAAAATTATAGCGTTCATGACACATACTAATCCTCACATTTATATTTATCAGGGATAAAACTGTATCCCGGTCAATTTACGAGTAATTAAGTCTGACCCTCTTTCGCACATCAGTGAGGGAGAACTTTTATTTGGCTCGTTGAAATAGTCTCGGATTGGCGCTAAACTCATTTAACATTTGCTTATATTGCCTTTAGATTAACAACAATATTTTATAATTTCCTACGAGCAGATTTTTGTATTTAATACTTTTCCCATAATCGAGATGACGTACCTATAAATCGAACTACGTCATAGTAAAACAAATACTATCGAGCCGAGACACAAAATTGTAGCGCTAATACCTCGTATAATCGTTTAAAAATGATCACAATAACTGATTTAGTGATTTTCCATGAAACGTTTTTTTAATAGTTGATAATTTCCGTTCGTTTGTTTTATTATGTTTACACAATGATTATTCAAAACTTCCTCAGCATTATTAGCATATAGCCAACAGTAGGCAAACTACGCATACTTACGCGAAAATAAGCTAGTAGAGTATAATAAAGATATAAGACGAGCGTAGCTTACTCAAGCCTATAACTTCTCAAATTGCGTTCGTAAGTAAGGGACGTGGATTAGCGAGTGCTAGGGCAAATATTTTATTACAGTCCAAATCTTCAGCCCTCGACGTTTTATTGTTCATAAGGCTTGCCCGAGCCAAATGAAAGACTTTATAGCTAAGTCATGACTCTGACATAACAACAGTTGTAACTTTCGGAACTCTATACTTTTCTGAAAAGTTATCTCTTTAGATGGTTAGCTGCTTTGTTCCGAGCAATAAAGTATGAAAATTAATTCAACTTTTAGGTGACGTTTCATTTTTTTACAGTAGGATATTACATCTACATAAGTTTGGGACAATGCGATGCTATGTCTATTGAATAACTTTAATTAACTAAAAACATTAGAATAACAATTAATATGACTTCTTTATTACAATTATTAAATTTTTATTATTCCAATTTACTGCGGCTTCTTGAAGTATCTTAAAACTATTCTTACCGATTATGAACTAATAGCTCTATTATCGGACTTCGTATAAAGCTCAGTTTCGTTTTGTTGACTCATGTTATTGACCGCTCGCATTTTGCCGGCGATTGTGTATATTACTGTTATTGATTGTAGTTTGCACGTGACTTGTGTCGCCGATAGTTCTGCCCTAATATAGACACAGCTTTGTGTCGTCAAAGATATTTGTCTAGTAGATATTATACCGTCTTTGATCGATTGATCCTTTCTTCGATCTTGTTATGTTTACTTTATTGGGTGTAGAAATTATGATTTGTTGTACAGTTTTTATAGATGCTTTCTTATTATTGGTTCCATACTATGATATTATCATTACTTACATTTTCCGAAAGAAAATAAATTTTACCTATATTTAGTAATAAACGGTAGGTAGCTTAAAAGCTAAAAGTATAAAAACGATAATTACTATGTAACGCGTTAAAACATGATATTTTGATAGGTCTCCGTGATGGATTTAAAAGAATGTACTGTACCTTGTACGTGTCCGTGTTCTTACCAAAAGTAGCAGTTCTCAGTGTTTAAATATAATATTTATTGCATGATCGATGCCCATGCGAGCGACAACGAGCGATTTATTCTCCAAATTGCAGACAGTTATTTTAGCCAATCGTATATGCCATTGGTAAACTGACCGTACAATTATGTGTTTATTGTAAACGCTACGATTGCCGGCTGACTGTAATTTTCTTTTAATTCGCCTTGTTTTGTATCATTTTCGAGATTCTTTGTTTCGCTTCTCCTTTTGTCCTGTTACTTGCTTTATGATTTACAGAACGATTATAAGATATAGTTTATAGGCTAATTTTGCTGTAGGTCTGAATAAATAGCTATATTGTTATATTTTGTTTACTTCATATAATTGTTTCTGCATGGGAACCGGTTCTTAGCGTCCGCTGTGATCCTAAGTGCAATTACCTTCAACATACAACTTTGTATTACTTTTATATCTTGCCTTTATTCTCTAGGTTTTGATGTAATTAGCATTTTTTGTTCTTTAGTTCTTTTGTTTAATATATTTGTCAATTTATACAACTTGAATTATACTGGAAGTTTTATAATGGACTTTTTGCTTACACTGTAGGTATGGTTAGAAATATATTTTGTGTAGTGAACAAGATCAAGATTTTCTCAAATGTGATTATTATCTGCTTCAGATTCAGCCATGGATATTGGATAACCACAAGATATAATGGAAATAAATTATAATTCTCATTTCTACTCTACTTACTTACTCAAACTTTTATTTATGAATTTTATATTCCATAAACCCATAAAAACTTACTTTTCAATAAAGTTATATAAGACCAGTATAAAATTAAAAATAATATGTACACTAGATAAATCTAAATATGAGTTTTAGTATAATATTATATTAATAAACAAAGAATGTTCTGTGGAGTTCTTTGTATATTGGCCTACCGAGTAGCATTTCCTCTACCTGTCATAAAACTTAACCATTTTTACGCCTCCTTCATTATTACCTCCGTGAAATCTACAAAATGTAAGCTTTTTAATAGCTTATAAGAAAACTAAAAATTAATTATGTTACCGTCAATTGTACTTTTGTCATTATCTGCTGTGAAATATCAAGAATTTCATGCTTCTGTCTTGGTCGCTATAAAAAGCAAATAAACAAGGCTATTAAAGTCAAATGCTGGAGCGGAATGTCTTTTTTCTGACAAAAGCTTAGTCCTTAACGTTTGCGGTTATGATTGCCTTATCCGACCTCTTTTAAACACATAAGTGATATAATTGGGGTTCCAATTCTATCGATTCTAGTTCAAAATAATGGCTGGTAATTTGTTGGGATCATTTGTCGAGGACAGTCGATATTCGATCAATAAATCGATGAAAATCGATTTAATAATGGGGAGCATAATCGGCGTTTTATTTCTTTAAATGTCTGATCAGTGGATGCGCTTAATAATGGTTATGATAATAATCGAGGGTTATTTTTATGCCGGAGGCGTGTTATTTGTAGTCCTTTTGTGAATGTGATGAATTTTTATGTGATGAAAATTGTTAGAATATTAAGTTAAATTGTTTCAACTAAGAATGATAAAAACTAAATTTTTGTAACGTCAATAGAATTATACGTATTGAGTAGGTACAATGTTATGATAAAGTAGGTACTTTGACAATTAAAGTAAAATATGAGGGCCATAAATGTAAAATTATGCATGATTTGTAAGTAAGTTCAAGTCTTCAACGGCTGCTAAAGTGCATGTCTTAAAAAATGTATTCATGAATCGTTACACACAGCAGCTGAACGGTTCGAAATAGAAAAAGGATGGCATCATATAAACACGAGCTGAAAGAAAGAGAAAGTTGTAAAGGGTTGTTGTAACCGCAGGTTATTACGAGATTTAACACGTATTTAGTTAATTAGTAAGTGCGGTTGACCGGTGCGGTTGTTGGGTTATAGGTACTTTGTGTCCGGGGAATTGTAAATATGACGTTTGTTACACTAATCTTATTGTGGTTTCACAATTATTCATCGTTTTTATTTCTTATTTTAATTGCATTTTTTTCTACTTTAACAATTAACGTTACTCTTAAGGTGCGATTAAACGACGCGGGCTAGCCCGATCCTACGCGAGCCGAGCCGTCCGTGGAAATGCGGCTCGGCTAAATACGGACGCAAGCCTGCTCGTTTAAACGACGCGGGGTAGCACGATCCTACGCCAGCCGAGCCGTCCGTGGCGGCTACACATCAATACAAAATAGACAGTGATATCTGTTTAGACGGCGCGTAGAGCCGCGCGCCTTTGATCTGTGTCGAAAAAACCGACAAGTGATGGATCGTGCAAACTTGCCGAGCCGCGCCGAGCGCAGTTGTTTACACGGCGCGTGGCGCGGCGGACCACGAGCCGAGCCAGGCTCGGCTCGCGTGTTTGCGCGTCGTTTAATCGCACCTTTACATATTTTGTAGAAAAAATCATAAACAATTGACATAACGTACAACAATTTTATTATAGTGAAAAAAGTTGGATAATATCCAATAAACCTGATTGCCAATATTTTGACTATTTTATTTGTTATACAAAATTTAAGCAAAACAAAACAACTATACACTCTTCAAACTTCAGTCGAATAACAAATACGTTTTATGCGGTGTATGGTTGAGAAGATAACCGAGGCGGTTAACTAAGTAAATAAACCCCGCCAATTAATTCAGGGTCCATTGGTCATAATGTTTGTTTCTGTGTGAAATCAAATAATACTTAGTTTCACGCCATTTGTGATGTTAACAAAGAAGGTTTACAAGCATTTCATGTAGGTAGTGCAGAAATATGTATAAGTAATTATGTTTGACGTTAGCTGTTGAATATTTTATTTGTTGGAATAGGTGTTCTTTTTGATAATTCAGATTGATTGATATCGTGTATCAAGTAAAGACAAAATTATAATTTAAACTGAACGACTTATGTTAAGAATTTCACCAATTTAAATAAAGGGTAGAACTTTCTAAATAAGGAACCAAACATTTTATCAGTGTTATCTAAGTGAACGCGAGTCATTCATAATAAAAAAGAATGAATGAACTTATCACTGAAGAAAGGCACCTTAAACAAAGACGCTATCTTAATGCACTTTAGATGTTAAATAAATAATTTGTGATACGACTCTCATTGTGATACAAGGTTATTATGTTTCAAATACCTTTCCCTAATCGCAAAACAAAGCGGAACACATATTTAATACTCAGCAATCCCGAAATCCTTTCTCCGAGAGCGGACAATGGAAAAGGTTATTTTCCTTTACGGCCCAAACGTTAATTCGTGTTTAATTCGACACCTTGTTAATTGTTTCCGACACCCCAGTCCGTTTGGTGACCTCGGGGGTGGCGACTGTGGACACCAAAAGATCACCCGGTACCAAAGCGGCCCCCCTAAGGGGGTCATTTTAAGAATATTTGCCCAGCACCCCCCTATGTTTACACGGGTTGTTTGTGGTACCCAGAAAACAATAGTCTCGAAATTCATTGCTCATTTTATTATTGTTGATACGCCGTTTTACGGGCGATTCGATTATTGGAACGAGTAATTAAATGATAATACTGGGTATTAATTGGATTTTACCTGAGTAGGTAAGAGATTATTTTCGAGAGGCATTCTATTTATTATGAAGAAGAATTGAAACGGTTATTAATCATACTGGATTCTTGTTCAAATTCTTATTAGATTTGTATAGAATTTATGTTTATATCAGGTACTAGTTAAGGATCTGTATTAATAAATATATGTAACTCTCAGCATTTAAGTAGATGAACATTTGTTTATTCTAGAAATGGCACGAATGGAGAAGTCTCCGCTGTTGGCCAATGGGTATAACGCGCCTCCGACGCACCTTGGGCCGATGGGCTTCATGCACCAGCACGCGCTCATGTCACCAGGCATGCCCCACCACGGCGTGCCGCGACCCGATGGCTCCATCATCAAGGGACAACCGATGCACAATATGGAAGCGCTGGCGAGGTAAGATTCCAATTATTTCTCTACAAATAAGTAAAAAAATATAT
>CAJQZM010042857.1:0-19128 GCA_907164665.1 Colias nastes | reverse complement strand
GCGCCGCGCCCGACGCCAGCGCCGACACGCTCGTCTCCTCCACCGAGACGCTGCTGCGCAACATACAGGGCCTGCTCAAGGTGGCCGCGGACAACGCGCGCCAGCAGGAGCGACAGATCAGCTACGAGAAAGGTAAGCTATTGATTACAATATTTTATAGCCTTTCGTTCGCCAGATCAGCTATGAAAAAGGTATTGTTAATGACTGTATTCTATAGGTTCTTGATTGTAATTTGTGTATGTGATAAGGTTGAGAAGGCTTGGAAGGTTTGGGTGTTTTAAGGTACAAAAATTACAGACCGCTACAAATCAATATGCTTATTCATAAATCTCTATTGTTCCACAAGATTGTTATGATTAAAAGTAGAGTTATGGGGCATACCCCATTTCGATCGATTTTCTGGTACATGTCATGCTCATTGACCATAGTCAATGAGCATGACATGTACCAGAAATCGTTTTTCTTGAAGGTGGGTGATCCATGGTGCATTTTTCTATCTCAAAGTCATGCAGCTTGTGAAGTGTAGAAGCTGCATGAGATCCATGCGATTTATCTACCATGCGAAGAAAATAGTCAGATAATCATAGTACCTAGTTACGGTTATATAATATGCAATTTTCTTAATTCCTATAATTCTAATAGGAATCTGTTCGGTTTTGCATTCCAATTACCTTTAACGATATGTGTAAAAAAATACAATCTATACATACCTCCTACGACTCGAATAAACTAACTTGCGTCATTTAATGTCAGTGTAATTATCCTGTCTCGTCGCCCATACACACATTTACATTCGTTTTTCTCAATAACATAAAACATTTCAACAATTATCGAGCTGAAAATGGAGACAGTGCGAGTACATCAAATAAGTGCGCCGGCGTCGTGCCTTTTGCAAATAGCCGTAGAACAGATGCGCCTGAGTTATAGCCCAACCCACTATCATTACACACGATTCCTTTCGGACAGCATAATTGTTTAATTGATATTTCTGCGAGTTATTTATTCACGTCATTCCGTTTTCCCCATGAGAAATATCTTCGTGCGCTATGCCTGTCGTACTTACGGAATACCTCGTTGAGACGTCCAATCTTCTCAACTTAACAGCTAGGAAAATGCAAAGTTATTGCCTCTGTGTTTTACTATACGCTATACACATCTCTTACCGAACATACCATTTATTTCATTGTATATTCAAACCACAATTCCTTGTGTAAAAATGAAAATTGTATAATATTAAATATTATAATATATTCAACTTACGGCAGCGTAAACAAAAGAAAAGCGGAACACAATTGTTATAAAACCCATAAAAATACAGAGGAGGAGAAAACTCGCGGCCGGAGTCATCATCAAAACTTGAATATCAATATTGCGCCTCGAGCCAATTGTATTAATAAACAAAACAAAATGGGAAATAATAATGCTATAGGCCAACAAAAGGTTCCATTTCTCCCCCTGACATGTAAGTAAATGCTAAAGGAATAACCTCTTAAATCTACTTTATTAAGGCTGGAAATTGCCTATCTACACACTAAACCCGTAATTTTGTTATTACGATATTAAAATTATTGTTGATGAAACATTTTTTCAAATCGACGTATCTGGCGAACCTTACCGTTGATTTTTTATAGAAATTACAGCAATCACTCGCGTGGTTCTCTCTTCGGAATTAATAGGTGTTACTGGTTGCGAACCTTGCATTTTGCACGTGGGTCTTATATCTTAATATTATATCCGACGCATTTCATTGGGTTTTGATGTTATGTACATTTAGAACGTTCATATAAATAAACAAAAAATAAATCTACGGTTACCAGTGCGATGCGTTCCCAATATTTTACATGGGAACAAGTACTGGTTGTCATTTCATCGCCCTTCTGTTGCTAGCAAATAGAAGATCACTATCTAGACACATTCACTGGCAATTTTTACACTAGACATGCAGAGTGGGTGTCGCACAGACAAATGTGTCTCGTATTCACTGCGTTATCAGATAGCCACGAGAAGGGTTGTTTGAAAGACTTCGCTTTGATAAAACCTATGTCGATTTGATCCTGCAAATAGACCCCGCTATGAATAGGAAATCGGTACATGTATTTTGTAATGTTTGCTGTTGCATGTTGTTTAATTTTTATTCTGGGATTAGACTGCTCATCTGATAGGATTACAATGTCTTATGAGTTTTCATCACATAATTGTTGCTATTATATTATATTTAAAGTGTGGATACAATAATAAAATTTGGGTTACTAAAATGAAATTAATAAACCACAATGCCTTTGATTACAAACGTCCATAAAACAGCCAATATCTTGTGCGATACGGGTACGTTTCTTCGATTTTAACTTGCGCTTAAATGTTCACATCTTTTCTCTTGGAAAAAAAGTAAAACATCAGTAACACGCAGAATCGTTCCGATTGCAATCATCGCGACATAAATCTGCTTCGGCTACTCTTTAATCCTTTATCCCTGTTAACTCTTACCGCTTAGTTTATTTCTGAACTGTTCTGGTCCGGTCTTGTTACCGTAGTTTTATACACCTCTTTTGTTTTACAACTATCAGTTTTTGTTAAGCTAAGTGCTGTTCAACGGACAAATGGCACATGCGCAAGTAGATAGGGCAAACATATTTTATGGGGTTCTGTTATAAAGGGAATTCCACTTCCATATCTAGAGATAACTGGCGTTGTGGGCTAGTAGTCAGCGCTTTGATAGTATTACTACGATGTACAAATAAGTGGCTAGCCGAGGGAAATTATGGAATAGATATTAGTCCATTTTATAATAAACCGTGAACATAATCACACCCTCATAGATTTTGAAAGTGATAAAAATTATAAAGCATAATAAGATGTACTTGCGGAATTAATATAATCATAAAAATATAAATAGCATTCGTTTCCAAGCACTCATTTTCATTGAATCGCGAAGTATTGGGGGAAACAAGCCATCAATAATATGGAAGTGACCGATCGAACAAACACGAACTGGTCAATGATAAAAACTGATGAGCAAATAAACAGACAGGACTTGTGTACTCAGCTAATGGATTCAATTGATATGAAAGCTTTTACAATGCTGACGGGACAGACGCTATTACGTTGTGGTGAAATCAAATTAGTGACAAATTGCGATTCCTTTTTTATATAACACACCGGTACTTCAGATTCTGAACGCATCAATATAATTGCACATACAGTTATACACTGCAACTAGAGGTTATATAAATGTTAATATTAATAGAATTTACATTTTCTATACAATAGAATCTGGGAAGAAGATGACGGAAGTAATATTATGAGGTAGAATTAAAATTAAATAGAAAATCATAACAAAGTTCAATACTTAGTCTAAATATTCCAAATACGTGGGTACCTTATCGGCAATATGCGGGGCATTGTAATAGAATTAGCGATGTTGTCCATCACTCGGGGCGCGCCGCGACTCGCGAGGCTCCCATCGCAAGTCGCGGCGCAAACAAGCCCCGCAGCGAACTAACGAGCCACCGCTCACTGAAGATGCCTGCGCGCAGATAGACCCAACGACGCATTGTTGCCGCGCCGCGCCAGCTTTCGCACCATTGTGCTCGAGGTGTGCCACAAAAATCGCTAAATTCAATCTTTGTTTGTTTACCTCAACTCGACGTGAGCAATCATAATTTATCGCTCTCGCCCTACCTATGCAATGGTGATTTCAATACCTACCTACCTCTATACCGACCCACGTAAACCTCGCTTTACCATATTACGAAGGCAGTTAAATTGACATGTGAAGTAGAGCAAATGGAAAATGAAGCACGCTGACAATATTGCATGTCCATCCGTTTCGATATAGCCATTGCAACAGATGTGTGGTTTCCGTACGAGTTCATCGTGGAACTAAGTAAACAATGAGTGACATAAACGCGAGGATATTAAAATGGCATTCCTGCAATGTACCGATATGCGGGCGACATCGGGCGGCCATATTAGATTACTTGCGCGTGTTGCTCCGGTTACACCGCGCACGCGACTCGACCACACGCGCGCCATCTAGTGGCCCCTGTGTACACTGAACATGACGCATCTACTCAATATCGACAAGCCTCACCAACTCCATTATTTATATATCTATGTAAAGTATCAATTTTATTAAGTATGCGCCGCTCATTGCTGAACTTCAGGAGCAAATGCAAGAACCTTATTAAATAAACAAATTTATTTTAAGTATATGGTTCTTCATAATTCTCTCATAATAAACAAACATAAACTCGAATGGTAGAGACACGGGATTTTCTTGTGACTTATTAAATTCATTTTTTTTTCAACAAAATCCGTAAAAGTATTAGGTAGGTAGGTATGTATAATATAAAAGATATCAATAGATAATTAAATAAGAGATAATTCATGTACGTATCTATTAATAAAACAACACATTAAATTAACATGATACCGAAACCATATGATAACTACCTTATGAAATATATGTAGTCAGTTCATATCTCTCGTTACTCTTATCTATAAATTGTGTGACGGTAGCTCAAATATGAATCCTGTACCGCAACAAGCTAAGAAACTCCCTTAGGATCTCACAACCCTGAGATATTCTATACGGTCGTAAGTATCTTAACTACTGCAAATGATTTTATAATTTCTACCAACGAAACTAAGTCTAAAGTCGCATACATGATTCCTGAGGGTTGCGTCGTTACGTTTTCTTGATCCGACATAAAGGGGTAAAGTGAGACAATCGTAAAGTTTAATAATAATTACATTCTCAACTCTCCTCCCAGCTTGTGCACAATAATTAACCGCTCGAAATTACTTAGCCGAAATAATTTAATGTGACGCACGCCGAATTGTTCATAATGTGTGCGAGAAATGTCTTTATTGAATAGCTGACATTGATCAAATGATAAAATATTTTACTTTGTCGTTTGGATACAATGTATTTTTCTCCATGAGGCACTCTGTTTATGGTTTAATAATTATAAAGGGCAAAAAAATGCAAACGACAATGTAGACAGACTTGTGCCACTTTTACATTTGTTGCAAATTCGGTAATAAGGATACAAATTAAACACATAAGTTATCTTTAATAAATATTGTTACATCAATTTTCTATGACAAAAGAAATGCGGGTCACAAATAAAATATACTAAATATAATTACTTACTTATAAGTTACTTTGTTCTTTTGAATGTGATTTAAAATATATTCAGCTTCACATTTTAAACACGAATAAGTATAACAGGCATCTTTACGATCGCTCTCACAACGCCCTATGAAGCTTAGATTTATACTTCCTCAATATTTAAATTTCGTATAAACCTCAGTTTTACGTTATGATTGCAAAACAAACCTATAGAGATCTCTGAATACGAAATATTTAGTTAACTTAGAGAGCTCATTTAAGAATGGTTTGACGTGTCTCTAAGGGGTGAACCAGTACCCTTGCTCTAGTTGTAATTTACATACGGAATTACAATCCGGAATTATGTGCTTGTTGCATGTGTTTATGACTTGAAACATCATTTATGAAGATAGAGGAGGTATTTAAATAATATATAAGTAAACATGAGTACGGTAATTCGTGTATTTAATATTTTAACGGGTTAATTTAAATCTGATACTGAATAATGAACTACAAAAATTAAAACATCAGTATTTAATTGCCATTAAAACGTTATTTACAAACGTTTGCCATTTATGTTTAAATCAAATATACTATGCCTAAGCTTAGAAATTGTTAAGATATCTATATATTAATATAGGTATGTATCTCTGAATGTAAAGTAGAGCCATTAAAACACCATCTCCCATTACTTCTCATTAAAACTTATAACATTCCTAATTTCAATAGGTACCCTCGAGGGCTGAAAAATCGTAATATTATAAGTCATAGCATGCAGCTGGAACTCAAAGGGAATATAAATCCGTTTTATATGCAGTTAAATTCTTATAACATAAGAAAGTGAGAGAAAAAATGAAAAATTACCGGTCAGGGAGAGGCGACCGCAGAACATTGCACAAGGAACAACTAATGAAAGCTTAAAGCTATTCGCATAAATCTCCTTTACATTTTTAATACCAATATCCAGAGGGGAACTTACACCGGGGAAAGAATAACGTAACCAAAAAACAAAACATTCGTGGCTTCTTGCGTTTATATCTTATTTAAATACCAGATGTTGTCCGCGTATAAATGTAGATATTTTTAATCGGTACCTTACCGGGGACATAATGGTATCGGTCGATCTGCCGTCAGCTGGTATGTAGAGGTAGATGTTTGAGAGTTTATCGTGTTCGCTGGCTAATTTAAAAACCCCCTTTGCCGGGATTGTTCCCATTGCGGCCGCCGTCATCTCAATGCCGCCGTGAGATATCTTTCTTGACCTGTATATTTTTATTCGCTTCGTTACCTAAGCTTTATCGTATCGTATTGAATCTCGAAGAATCGTGTAGTCTCATTAAAATAATACAGGGCTACCGGATAATCTTATCCGCTGTGTTTCGATCGCAGATTGGGTGCGCGTGCGCCGATAACACTGGGAGTTATTCCAGCGTTGCACGCTCGATACGCTATTATTTTTTTTTAATTTATTTTCGCCAAGACATCTTCATTATTTGCTCTCTTGTTCCATGTACGAAAACATAAAACAATGTTTATAATTTACTCAACAAACCAATATACATTGGTTATACGAAATATGAAGTACCTATACACTTATACAGTCTAAATTATAAATATTGTTAACAAAGCATCACAAAAGACATACAGTGCTCCAAACGCTCATATTTTTTAGAATACGAGATGAAATCTCCATAAAATGAATGGTTGGAAAGATTTTACGTTCTAAATTTCACACATAATAAAGGGAAGCAATTCTTATGATTATTAGCATGGAGACTGTAAGAGTAATCCTCCGCAGTGACATCGCTGTGACATAAGCCGGAAAAATCTAATAACAATAAAATAAAATTGCTGCCGGTTTGAAATTTAAAAAGCAAAGGGAAGAAGAAAATTCGTTTTGTGTGCCTTGACAGCCATTATCGTTATTTTGAATTACCTTTCAAGTGTTACGCGAATTTAGCAATGGATTTACAATATTTGTCTTGCGGAATTATTGCGACTCAAATACATCATTATACAAATACACTTCAATTTATACACTTTTCATTTTAATTATTAATGTATGCTAGTTTTCTTTATTATCATCTTAATACGTTTATTGTAACAACAATTTAATCCTTAAAATATGAAGATTCCGAAACCATTAGATAATAGAAATATTAGAATTAACAATGCCGCTTGTAAAGCAATATATCGTTGTGTTGTTTCTATTAGAATTTTCCATTTACAACGGTAACTCGCTCCTTCGTTTTAAAACGTCTCAACACAAGCGGCAGGGGGATTTGAATACTTCACCTTTGTTTCCACTTTCAAAGACCTATTTCGGTCGCATTCACCTTAACGCTCGTTTAAATTATTTTGTCAGTTTTGAGTCGTAAATTTTAGGCAGACTTTAATTGTTATTTTAACTGCAAGCTCAACTTACAGGGGCTGTAAAAATATGTCTTCATTCGCTAGCCCTATGACTTATGTTTTGTTTAGCATTTATTATATCAGGGAATAATTTTACGGTATGATAATTTTAAATGTAACTAATTTTATTTGTGGTAATTTATAAGTTTTGTACATTGGCACAAATCTATTTTAAACAAAAAATGCTCAATTTTCACCGAGTGAGGGTCTGATACTTCAATTTAAATATTATTGTTGCTTTTGTTGAGTGCGCGAAATAGAAGAGAAATAAAATTTTCCTCGGCAACCCTCAGGGACCCGAATCGCATTGACAAAAAATAACAATCAAAATGACTTTGCAATTCATGAGAGGAACGCACTTACTCAAAAAAATATTAAAGGAACGATTACTACATCAGTTAATTACTCGAAGCCATTATTAAATCGCGTAACGAAAATCGATCCTTTTGTTTATGGGTTTCGATCCTTTCAATCATCTATCAGCCATTGAGCTTCAGTATAATAATAATTGTCCATAATTATATATTCCCTTGAACGGCGCATCATTTTTATTGTTATTTTATTTATAAAATAATAATTTTTTTTCCTCCGATCTACATCATTATGTATTTTAAATTTGATTGATTCGATACAAAGATCGATTTAGTTATAATCGAATGTTTCGCTTTAATGCTTTTTATTTGGAAGTTTCTGATAACAATCATTTAATAGATTCACCAATAAATTTATTTTCCGGTTTGTAATAGTTATATTTATAAAGTTGTTTAGTCATATGATTGCTTTCAAGTATTCAATATTTAGTTATACAATATATACACTCGTTTTAATTACACTGCACATGTGTGTAACAGTGAAGTACTATGTAGATTAAACAATACAGAGATAGATCGCTACTTAGGACTCAAAAGACCACCGGGAGCATCTTTTGTTAAGACGCCTGCTCTCGCAAATCGCGAGATGTTGAGATATGCCGCATACCGACGCGGACCCTTAATGGCCGTCCCTCGGCGGAGGTAATTTAAGTCTCATGTGCGAAACCGTTCTTAACTAAAAGCCCTCTAAATTACAGCATACAACGGGATTGATTTGAAATTAATCTCGCTACGATCGCAACGAACTTGCGACTTAATGCGGCGAATAAAATACATCATAAATGCCTGACCGCTTTTTTCAGAAAATTATGCCGATGTTTTTATAGCAATCTTCTTGCAAATTGCTTTTTCTATTTTTGTAGCTTCAATATAATGAATAATTTAGGTACTGGATTTCAATGTGGACGTCTTGATTATTTGGAATGAAATATGTAGAGTGTTGTGTATATTACAATATGGTAAACAAATAGTGAACAAGACAACATTTCAATTTACAAGATCGAAGTTTAAGATAGCCTGTGCGAGTTACACGCCTTTATTCTTAAGCCTTATCACATAGCATAATATAAAAGCAAGTTAACTTGTCTTTGTATTATCTTCGAAGATTATTGTCGAACGATACGGCACGGAACCAGTTACAGAGCCTTTTCTTTACATTATTATGGTTGAATGTAAAAGATGATTTTTACATTTTATTATCTCGTTATCATACTACGAAGGCATATTTTTAATAGTGCATTGTTGTAATTAGACATTACATTTCGTAACATTTATGTTGGCGTATTTTCAATATATATTAGAAATTTGTATATTCATATCAGAGTTAAATAAATAAATCCCAAGGAACATAGCAAGAAGAATTAATCATATTCGCAACGACATTTGTTGGACTCCGCAATAATCATGTTCAATATGGCAAGCATTGTTTCGTGTAGTTATTTTGTTAACATTGTAATTATTTTAGCTCGATAGTAAACTACAATCGATACTCTCAGACCGTAATTATAGATGCCAACTCACTAAACTTCGCTGAGACACGGAGAACGTATGTTGATCTTAATATCTTATAGATACTCCCTACTTACTATTGAATAACTGTTTCAATTCACTAATTATTATGTTATGACCATATATAATAGTAATTCCGGTTTTAGATAAAGATATAAAATAAAAAAGCTTAACGTCTATAAAGATCATTAGGAACAGGTTTATAATGCTATGTATTTGTTATTATTGAATTTCAGTTATCAGTTTTATTCCTGACTTTATCTTCTTATACTTCGACTCATAGAAAGGTTGTTTCTCCCCAATCACTTCCGTCAGGTTAGCCTTAATTGAAAGTTATGCAAATCTCTCAATTCGACTCCTTCACAATGGTACCGGGATTCCGAATGAGTTAATCCGTGTTTATGTTCCTAATCGGCCCCTCGCTAACGGCCTTGTTACCGGTTTAGCTCACTGTTAAATTTATACAAAGCCTTTTGTGTACAGAGAAACATTCATAAGTTTAAATGATGTTTATGTAATTATTTTCTAAGCGGGCTTAAATAGAAATAATAAGATCTCGCGATTGAATAATGAAGATTATAAAATCGATTGTTTTGTTGCAGCTGAATTGAAGATGGATGTGCTTAGAGAGCGGGAGGTCAAAGACAACCTGGAGAGACAACTCCTTGACGAGCAGAAAATGAGAGGTGCGTCTTTTGTTATTATTTTCATCTTCGTGCTTTACTACGACGGGAAATCATTTTATGCTGTAATTAAAATAACTAAAAGTTCTCATTGCACAACAAAAGCTGCTGTTCAAGAACAGTTGAACACGTAAACTAAAGCTGATTTTATTGATGGCACTAATAATATCATTAATTTACACGTTATTCTATAATGAAATACACTAATACATGGGACCATCATAAAACTTCAGTCACGACTAAGCTACGCGTTCTCCAAAATTAACTGAATATCACATTACTGAACCCATTGTTTTCTTGCTCACCGCATTATTTATTTCCAACTTAACCACTATTATATCCTTATATTACGTTTAATAGATAGCGCGGCGCCAATTTTCTTTCCGTGCCAAACACTCATCTTATTTCCTATAATCTTCATCGCTATAATATACGCTATACGTTTAATTAATTCGATATATTTATTGCTCTCTTAACACGTGATAACAGTGAGTTAGGGACCATTGTTTCACAAAAATATAAATCAGTTCATTTTCCCAAGATCCGCTTTTGGCATTGTCTTGCATTTCACCGATTCATTCACCTTTCCCCAGTTATACACTACTCCAATTGTGTACATTATGCTAACGTTGTTTGTTTCGGTGTTTATACCGCTTCATATTGAAATGCTAGTCGTGTAGAAAGTTGTATAGGTAAATGCTTACAAATAAATTATGCAAGTGTATTTCACCCTAGCAATTTGAAAGGTTAATTCGCACAGTACAAAACCACCCCTTCTTAGTAATAAAACTGTGTTAGCAAAGAAAACGTACGCTACGAAGGTAACCTTTATAACAAATGTCAAGTGACACTATATTGACCTAAGACAAAGGCTTTATACCCATTGAATTAGAAACTCTCTGTTTGCTTTAACCTTTATTTTCATTCGATTAATATTTTCTTACTTAGCTAACTAAAATTAGACATATAAATTTGTCTGAGAATCTTTACCCTGTAAAATTAAAATGTTGCTTGACTTTACTCGCTACAAATTGTACAATAGGTCGAGTTTTGATTCCGTTTAATTTGAATACATTTCGGTATGAATGCAACGCAGAACGCAACAAAGAGGGAAATGCAGATCCCATACATATTTCACACGGTGAATGAACTCGATTGCGACGTGAGCAATACTGTTAATTGCCAAAAACCAATCATCAGATAGCGCTCTGTGTCGACGCTATGAAATACGCCTTTAGTTACAAAAGCTTTCACCACCATTGGACGTTCGCGAAATTTTAACTCAATCAACAAACAATTGCACTGTATACTCTCAATATGTAGGGAACTTAAAATTATTAAAGCTTTTTTATTTTAGTCAAGGGACGATGCATTGTTTACTAATGTGGTCACAACTCGCAGCCGAAGTATCTCTTTGCTTGTTTTGTTTGAGACGATAAAATAATATACAGTGGCCACATACCTACTTTGTACCATAGTTAAACCTGGTAGAACCTTATTTAGTATATTACATTATTTAGAACTAAATGAGATTTCCGGAGCTAATACTAAATATAGAGATAGCTTTATAAGACGCAAAGTTGTTATATTGTATTCTAATAGGGTAAAACTTGTAACACTGAAAGTTTATCCCATACGTCAGGCTGTACCCAGCCCAATAACAATCAATCAGGGAGGTCGATCGCAGTCCGCCATGAAAATTGGAATAGGTATATTATGGACGCAGAGGCAGGCTAATCAACGTCCACGAAGGAAACGGGCCGTGTATTAGATATATTCAGTACACCATAATAATGGAATTTTATTCGATATCTACTAAACTATTTATTACTCTACTTTTTAATTTCATAAATCGTTTAAAAAAATTGTACAGCCTAAAATGAGAAGAAATGATACTTGCAATCCGTAACTGTAATTCCATTCATGGACTTGCACAGAATATAATTACTCATCACTAATTAACGTGGATATTTGATTTATTCGTTTTTAATTGAGACGGACCGTTAGTGTAAGGGATGACTTACAAGGGTTCCATTCCTTCACTACCGCAGGATCTTACGGGACTTTACAAGTTGGGAGCAGACTAAAAGTCGTAGCCTCTCTGCGCTTTGATATTGTACGGCTTCAGTCTCGTAGAGTAGGTAGAATTATAAACCACATCCTAAGAATTTGTCTCCTGTTGAATTCCTCTGATATTTTACGTGTGCTCATTTAATTTATTTATACGTTGCATTTATTTAAGTTAATCTATCAGATATAAAACTATTGATTATGTAGGTTCATAATATATTCTATTCTTTAATTGATAATATGAATGCTGATAAGAATCGTAATCATGTCAGTATTGTGTTATCTACAAGTATATGCAATAATGTACAATAAAAGCACAAAGTAGCAGCTTCAATAAATATTAAAATGTCTCATATTCGGATATCAGTCTCGAAAATGTAATTTTGATTAAATTTTGAATATGATTCTATATTAAATACGAGTGAAGGAGTCGGCATGGTTTTCATTGTACTTGAGATTCCGTAATTAAATAACATGTAGGCAGCATTACGGGTGTCTTGAAAGGGTTCGTGGAAATGTTACGCCAATTATGTGAACATTATGTGAGGAATGGAGGGTTATCAATATACCTACCATTGCAATTCGGATATCGTAAATGTAAGAAATAATGGCTCCATACCTCCTCGAAGTAGAGACTCGTGACGCATTCTGCTCATATTCCATTTAATTTGTAGTGAATATATGCACGGTATGAATTAAAAAAAAAAGTGTTTATACATTAGCTGATAGTAGTAGTTTACACAGAGTATATATAACTATTCCTATTCACTATATAAAAATGGTAACCTGATCAGATTACAAAGTTTCCCTATTTTGAAACATTATCATGATGCATAGTCGATTGAACAAACACACAAGTGAATTTTGATAATGACATCGTATTTATCTGTTTTGGTCCAATAAATCACAATATTAGGTAAATTCCACTAAAATTTTTCGAAATGTTGTAATGGTAAATTTACAGTTATTTCATTAAACTTGACTACGAAGTTGTTGTATAAATAAAATGTTTTTCTGGTAGCCATAAACCAGCAATTTAGTAATGTCTTCCACTAAAAAAGATTAACTTTAAAAATCACATAAAACATCATTCTCACGAGTGAAACCACGACATGGCATGAAGGGGAGATGTGTAAATCGTTTATAAAAATACCGACCATTCCTCACGCCAGTAGTTGAGAAGATATCAAAAAATATTTCCGATACTTGCTAAATCCTGACCGCACAAGGTTCGTGCGGTGAATATTGACCGAGCTATGCCATGTACGGAATTCAATTACAGTCGAGATAACGTTTTTGTGGACTTTTTCTAATATTGAGATTTTACTAAATACAAACATTGATACTTACGACGAAGTACCTTATATTCCTTAATTTTGCACAGTGTCTATTCATTATCATTTCATGTATCCAATAATAAACTGTTATAAAAAGGGGAAGAGGTAAAGACGCCAAGATTAGACCATTAACTTTTTTCGACTTGTGGCATACCTTGGCGTGGTGAGGTGCAACACAAATTCGCGGACGCCGGTGTCGGGTAAATATTTGAACTTCATCGGTGCATTAGTGGTTTCTTTTTATTGTTGGTGTCGGTAGTTGCACGATTGTTCCGGCATAAAAATTTTACACCAATCATTGGAAACAAACTGAAATCGTCTACTTTACAACGCAAAAGTATTGTTAGTATTGTTTTTTAAGTTATAAGTGATTTATCTTAATTTGGATTCTTATTATTTATGCCTGTCGTTAGCAGAAGCAAGAAAATGCTACTTAATTGTATGAAAAATTCATAAACCTTTAATATCCCTTAGCATATTCCATTAGACGAGACGAGAGTCCAAATAAAAGGCAAGTAACAAACGCACAAATTGGATCAATGTCGGATGTACTCGTGAAATGAAGCGCAGTATGAGCTTCGGCCGCGCATCACTAATGCAAATGATTAGATTTAACCGACTGGTCAGAACTCGCTTCGCCCATTAGGCCGAATCCGATATCTATACACTATACAGATTTGTATAAAAAGACGATACGCAAATGAATAGATCATTCGGGTACCCCGATTAAAGCATATAAATTAACTGATACTCATTTTCAACTTACAAATAATACAATTTTTTTATGTAAGGATAAATATTTTTCAATACCTGTAATAAATTTCCTCATTTATCAATTGTGAAGTCATTTATCAATAACAAACCGTCAGGTTGTCGAATAAAGAGTCTAACCGTGTTAAGAGAACAATAAAGGGCGGCTTAAAAACGGATCCGAATGAATCGCGTAGCATTACACAATTCACAGCTAAGTAGAATACCCTGTTGAACCTTCAGCGGAACACAAATTGACTACCTTATATGAAAGTAAAGAAAGATTTCTGTATTCGCGCTAAACATGCCTCTTATCCTACCTGTAAATGTTTTTAACTTTCTTATTTTGCAGTTTTCAAAAACTCCGTTCACTTTATGTATCTACAAGGAGTAAATCCTATTTAATAATATATCAGGAATCTTTTTTATTCTGTGAGAATTATAATAGAGTTCTCGCTAATTAAAATCATTCAGATTAATTATAGATAAATTAATAAAGAAAATAACAGTGAGGATCACGACGTTTAATTTAACCAACAATCAACATTCACAGCGAGATAACGAAAACGTAATGCCAACGAAGGTCTCACAATGTAAGCAAGCTTGTAATTACAACTTCTGTAATTACGAACTTGTAGCTAAAGGAATATATCCATACAGGAACGATGCTAATCAAGTCCCTATTCAGATCCTTACGAGAGAAGTAATAAATATAAAGCGTTAATAAAATCTCAGTAGCGGAAATAATAATAAAATATTACACGACCCCAAGATTTTGTCTAATTAATTTTGTATACGCGTTGTGGGGCTGCGATGTCTTGGGAGTAACATACAATGAGTACGAAACTGGTAACAAGATCCACGCACACGCTAAATTAGAATTTATGAATGTATGAGATATTGTTAAAGCATATATTATTTCAATATTCGTGATGTATTATTACGTTTCCAGCGAGACTACGATGTTGAAACCTGCAAGGGTAAACAAATAATTACTTTTAACAATGTTTTGTATAATTCAATATTGTAAATTAATTATGTATTTACATCCACCTAAGTTATCAGGAGGTAAAGTTTATAAATATGTACGAAGTCATTTATGAAAATTATTTTGCTAAAACAAACACACTATTCAGGAGTGCCCATAGGCTTTCATTTTATCCTGAGTCAACTCGAGCGGAGATAGAGCAAGAGGCTAGTTCATAAAATATAAGTAAAAGAAAAGGCATGACGAATTGACGAGGGTAAATGCATGAGCGTCATTTATTTCATTATATTTGCTTCAGACGTATTGAAGGCTCCATGTCTATTAGGTATAGAAAATTATTTGCGCGTTTGTTAATTATAATTTTATAATTATTATTTATTCACATATATACAATAGTGCAACCCTTAGTCGTGTCGATTTTGCCACGACCGAATTGTCGATTTGTGTACAAATGACTGCACGCGCCATGTGTTCAACGTATCGTATTTGTAATCTGATACTAAAATTGTTGCATTACATCATACTCATTTGTTTAGGAAAATCAATTCCATCATATCATAAATAAAATTAACATTAAGGTAGGTATGTTGAATAATACTTGAAAGTAGTACTAATTCAGTAATATTTACAAAAAGATAAGAAAGTAATTGTGAAGTGAAGCGCATCTCTGGTTTGGACTCAGTTTAAAACCACCGCACCAGTTGGCCGCACCAAATGAGTCGACCACTACCGAAGGTAATGCTTATCCGTGCGATTTGTTGACTAACTGTGACTTCATTTCATACAAACATGTAAACTTAAGTTGCCATTAAAAATAATATGACTTTTTTTATGTAGGAGAAAGGATTTCTAAATTTCGCAATGACTTCAAATATTTAAGTAAATCAACAATTAATCCTCCAGTTTTTCCGAAAACAACAACATCGAGTGGTGTAATAATTATTGAAAAACTTTTTCCAATTAATTATAGAAACAAACGGAGCAGGGAATTAGTGTCGTGGCTTTTCGAAGTTAAATTTAACTTTGAATCGTCAATTAATTAAAACATTTTTGTGAAATTGCCTTTGTTTTAATAAGAAGAAAGGGGAATAACTTGCTTTAATTATTTTGTAAATAATAAAATAGCGCCAATTCATTAACTTACTTACTTACCTACTATTAACATGTGTAACTGAATTTATTTCACTACTGTCAAAGGAAGTAACTGCACTGCATCCCTGTATTTTTCCCCCTGTTATGGCATAGGAAATTCAATAATAATTGAAGTTGTGTTCGCTAGACCGCATCCGGTGTCTGGGCGAAATTACTCATTGATCTTAAATTTTGCTGAAGCAAATGAGTTTAATGAATTTAACAAATAACCCGAGAGTATTTGTATTCTGTAAATAATAACTCTACTTTAAGTACCATTAAATCAAACATAGGGCGGAAAACGAGGACCATGTGCGGATCAATAAAATATATCCATTTCAACAATGCTTTCATCGAATTATACGCAGCAATGAATGGAAGTGTAATAATTTGCGGGCTAATAAAATTTGTTGACGTTAAAGTAAGTAGACGTATTAAGATCTTTGTTTACGGACCACACACGAGCAGACGTCGACCATGAAGCCATACTGAATTGACTGCAGGATATCGTATTTATGTTGCAAATATCATATTTAGCTCACAGATCAATTTTGCATCGGTAACATGTGACGGGATGTGTTTGGGTTAACAGAAATGTCGATGTACTTCACTCTGTTCCCATACAATAAATACCTACTGCATTGATGGAAACATATCGGTTGCCTTTCTTACTTATCATAGATGACATACAAATAGATTTAGATTCTTTATTTATAACGATACAATTTTCATATATATTTGGTTAACGTATGAATTTGGTTATGTATATTTCCTAATCGAATCTAGGTATATTAATTATAATAATTAGTTCCCTATTTAAAACTCTTATGAGTCTTATTGCTATTTATTAAATTGAGCATTAGTAACAAACTAATAATATTATCAACACCACGTACACACCTATAAGTAGGTATATTTATGTTAGATGTAGCAGATAAAATCAATCTCGATTCATCTGGTAAACGACTCGTGAAAGGCGATTCCGTTAATACTCACATTCGGTAGCAAGCGTTTCTGAATTTAGCTCGGTTTATCGACTTATTGCTTTTTATTGAGAAGTCGTTCGTTTTTTGTCTTATCTCTGATACTATACACTACTTTTTACCTACTTATTTTGGATATTCATATACGTTACGTTATGTAAGCAAAATTGGTAAAGTTACTTTTAAACTAAAGTTTGTAATATACTTATATGAAAATATATAAAGTCATTAAAAAATGCTTTTGTATGCATAATTTAATCAAACTTGATTACTTTCATATTCTTATTAATTGAAAATTTTAATGCACTTGAAATATTGAAAATACTTGCCCAGTTCCACTTGATCCTGTGATCGGTTTCATAAAAAATTTAATGCATGACGCTTTTTTTATAAATTAATAAAATTGTAATTTTTACTTAAGTAAATGTAGTTACGTTTACTTATCTCAGCCCATAGAGCGTATTTTCAATTAGTACTTCAATCTCAGTAAAAGTTTACAATAAATATGAAATGTTTTTGCGTCACGTCGCGTAGAACATTTAAATTAATAAACTGTCAGCACCTGTTAGTGTGTACAAATGGACCGGACATACGTTTCCCGCCTTGGTTTCCCGAAAGGGGCGCCGATTCGCACCCCCATGATGAATTCACCTTTTATTTTGTCCCACTTGACTCGATTGAGAGTGATTTTTGAGCATGAATGGGCAGCCAGAGTAATTTGCCACTGACAGGGTGAAATGTACATTAAAAGCTATAAAAGACTCGGTCCAAATTCAATCATAAGTCTTTTTATTGTTTTGTCTACAGGCAACATAAAAGGTTAATGTAACGATATTATTTTTTAAAGTTAAAGGATCAAAATAACGTGAAACTTTAGTTAAAATCAACAATACTGTTCTATAATTAGTAAGAACAGCACCGTTCTCGTCTTACTCTAAGATACAATTGCTGTGTGAATTCATTTAACTTTCATGGACAAACTTTACATCAGCAATATATACCGCAACACAACTTAGCAGAATCTTAGTGGAACATTTAAACTGCGCCCCTCTCGAATAGTTGTTAGACAATAAATTATTTAATAACCCTTCGGTCGTGGACCCAACCTGTACACTTAATCAAGGAATATATTCGACAGAATCACCTCTTTAGAAACAATTAATTCCGTCTTGATTAGGACCCTTGCACTTAGATGTCTTTGAGCCGCCCGTAATGGACGTAGCCTCGTTGCAAACGACTCTCAACTAATTGTATAATTTGTAGCTTTGTCACAGAATAATAACTAGTAGAGCTAGCTTTGTATCAAGATTAGTTTGCATTATAATATACAAATCTTTTTATTTTTTTATATTTAATATACTTGGTCTAAATCAAGTCCAAATCATTATGTTTTATATTTATTTCGAATTAACTTGCAGTCCAAATAAACGCTTGATTGAGAATCCTTGAAAGTTTCTCTTATTCGTCCGCTTCGTATTACAAAGCTGCGCAGAACTCATCTGTAATTATTCATCCCGAGTGACCGACGTCGACCGGTATCGTGTTATTGCTAAGCACTTCGCTAACTCATGAGCAAAGCGTGTCCCGTTACACACTTATTGAACCTGAGCATTGGACTACCTAAGAATATACACTCGTGGTCGTAATGACGACAAATATGTTAGGCGATTGTTTATAAATCTAACGAAACCTTAGAATATAGCTAAAGAAAGTTTAAATCAATGAAAAAAAAATTGTGTATGTTAGACATTAACTAAGCTCCAATACAGTTGCCTCTCAAT
>CAJQZM010042821.1:0-14457 GCA_907164665.1 Colias nastes | reverse complement strand
CGCTTGTCCGCCGCGCTGTCGCCGCGCACGAACGGGATGCGGAAGTAGCGGTGCCGCGCCCCGAGGATCTCGCCCTTTTGCGTCACTCGCGGGGTCTTCGCTGCAAGTTATCAAGGCATACATAAATAGCGCGTATTAAGCGATTTAACGTTGTGCACAAACCTCAAGTGATGACGAATTATACTCTGAAAGAAAAAAACAAAGACAAAGATACAGAAATGCAAATAGGGCAATTTTAAGTCAAATGCAAAAAGTACTTTTTAAAATGTCTTCTCATTCTTATACCAAAATATATAAAAAAAGACGTGTGGCACTCGGGGACTGCCGCGGTAAAGCTATTGCATAGCATGCTTTCAAGCCACACCTCCGAGCCCGTCGGAGAAGGGAGCGTGAGGTTTTTTCGTTACGGAATTTCTCGATTCGGTCCCCGCGCTCAAGGCCCGCGATAGAAGCTATGCAATAGCTTAAAAGTATCTCTGATACTCAATTACTGGATATAATTCCAAAATAAAATAACCCTAATAAAAGTAATAAATAGAAAGAGAGAACCATTTGTTTTTAAAAATAGACCGCATGACATCATTAAACATATCGATTTGGTCTAGATAAGATATATAAACACTGACCGGCATCCATGATGGACTGCGGTGCCCGCTCCTGGTCGGCCATGGTGCTCTTGCGCGCGTTCTTCGCCTTCCACGCGTGGTACACCTTCAGCCGACGGTGGAACTCGTGCCGGCAGGCCTAGCACAAACACTTATATGTTTTATCCAGATTTTTTTCATATACAGGTGACCAATTTCATATGATAGTGTAATTTTTTATAATTCCATGGAATTGATTACAAAACAGGATGATTACAAGGAGAGTAATTTTGGGGATTTCAGTATAATAGGGGAAGAACATTATTGAAATTATCATACACTTAGATAGAATAGATTTTTTTTCAGATCAGCAACAGAAATTGTCATTTTAAGTATTAGTACGCTGACATTATTTCTTATATAAATAATATAACATAAAAGATAGCCGCCACTAATAAATATGGCAAAGTATAAATATTTACCTCCAACAATTCAATATCACACGACGTATTGATAGTGTCCCGTAGCTCTGAATACTTCCACTTGGACAGGTCGTACTTTTGCTTGCCCTGCATCGCTTGCTGCATGCGAACTCTTTCCGACCTATGAATTATTTACCTACTTTATATTTGCACAAATGAAAATCTATATTATGTCTTTTTTTTCGATGTTATTAAAGGCTATATTTGAACTTTTAAAATCCAAATATAGTTTGAACTATAATTGTCCTACCATTATTTTTTCAAGAACAATCTACGATCTACTTGGAAGAGGAGGTTATAAAAAAAGACAAAATCCTAATATTTCATACCATATTTAGGGATAATTTAACAGATTAAAAAATGTATCCTTAACGAATTGATCGCTTCTCTGGTTAAAGGACAGTAGACCAAATATCTCAGATATTTTTTTATTAAGTTAAAGAAGAAGAACCTTCTCTTGTTTATTAATGCAAAAATTAGTATCCGAGTTCCGATTGAAAGTTAAAAAAAAAAAAACAATTGACCAATCCAAATAGTAAATCAAAAGGAAACCGTAGCATTTCACAAAGAAACATAAGGATTATAGATTGGAAAGAAATCCAAAAAACTCTTGAATACAAAATAAGGAAAAATAAAACAATGAACACAAAATGGGTACAAATAAACTTACATCTAATGCATTATATTACAACTAAAACTACATTAATCAAAGAGGTTATTTACACACACACATGCTATTTTACTACTACTAACTACTTTACTTATTAATTATTGTCAAATATTTTTTTAAAAAAAAACGTCGCATAAAGTTTTGAAACGTTTTTTGAAAGTATTTGAAAGTAAAATCATTTGTGGTTTAATGTTAAACAAGCAATTATTTTATACCAAAAATCATGCTATCTCGTTTTCTCACAACCGTATTTACTGTGTTAGAATGAGAGACCAAGGTTTTAAAACATTTTTTCTTTTTTTGTAAATTAGTATGTTATTACGTGTTACCGACGTGCAAAAAGAAATAGATAAGCGATAGCGCAAAATGTTAGAAATTAGTTTTGTCAAGAAGTAGTCCTCTTTCAATACCAATAATAAAATTTTATATTTATTATTACATAGTATAATAAATACTTGTGAATACAATTTTTTTATGTTTTTATTTATATAAAAATAAGTATTGAAAGAGGATAAAAGAAGGCGTGCGAAAGAGAAAACGTCTATATTTTGTCTCACTCGATACCTGTTCAATTTATTTTCTCCGTTCACTGAGTCCATTGTTGGGAAACTGTGCAAACATATTACAATATTATTTTGTTGTATTCATAAGCTAGAAAAAAGAAGTTTTGTTGCCAAAGAACCACTTTTTATGTACAATAAAAAAGTAAGCAGAAAGGCAAGATTGTATTGTGCATATTGTTTTTTCGTTGAAGAAGTGCCTTTTCTACAATGTAATCAAATTCATTCGACTGTTTGAAAAAAAATCCTTATTGTATATCACAATGCTTATTTAACTTGCAAAAAAAAAATTTTTTTTTAAATGAAAGTATTTATCTGCTTTTCATTTTTTGCAAGTTCTTTAAAAACTTATTGCTCATTAAATCTTCAACAATATAATTGTTTAAACTACAATACCTTCTCAACTGCGGTGGAGACCCTTCCACGTGGCCATTGGTCTCCTTCGCAAGTCGCACGGCCATTTCGTGATCACGGCGCTCTTGTTCTAATCTATAAAATTTATTAAAAAGTGAGTACGTAATTTTATAATTCATGCATGGTGTAGTAGTAGTAGTAAGTAAATATTACGTATAATGAAAAGCTGCAAAACTGCAACTTCCCCATTCCTGCTTTTTTGTAAAAAATTTGTAATCAATAGGTAATACATTCAAGAACACCCATTAGATTTTTTCTTTCTTTTAATGTCAGTAATAAGTAAATTTTCCTTTTCATATATAAAATATTTAGATTTGTCTTGATACAAACCTTTCGCGGCTCTCCAAATCCTGTCTTGCAGCTTGTTCGAGCTGTTGCTGTAACTGCATGGCCGCAATCCTGTCTTGTTCCTCTTGACGCGCCCGTTCGGCTTCCTCTAACTTCCTGCGTGCTTCTATTTCTGCTTTCCTGAAGGTTAAGATGTTATATCATAATATGATGTTATTAGTTTTTATGATAAAGTGAATTGACTAGTCATTTCATTTTAACTGACAATAATTTTCGCTCAGCTAATTGGATATGTTTAAAATAAATAGGCAATAACTATTCTCTGAATTAAACCTTGCCCTTACCCATGAATGATTTAATATAAAGTGATTACGAATTTT
Organism: Colias nastes; assembly: GCA_907164665.1. Taxonomy (NCBI): domain Eukaryota; kingdom Metazoa; phylum Arthropoda; class Insecta; order Lepidoptera; family Pieridae; genus Colias; species Colias nastes. The sequence continues at coordinate 11,079 of CAJQZM010042821.1, read as the reverse complement.
CTATCAATATTTGCATCGGATTAAGATTTAGTCAGACTCTACTAGGCATCGAACACGAAACCCATTTGGTCACTGTATATATTTTATGTTACTAATTTTTTTTTCTAAAGAATATGTCATAGTCAGTATAACGCAATTAAAAAAAAAAAAGAAAAACAATATAAACATACAGCCTCCTGTTCTCCTCCTCTTGTTTGAGTCGCTCAGCCTCTTTCCTCTTTGCTTCTTCCGCTAGACGCATCTCCGCTTCGAGTTTTCGCAACCTTTCTTGTTCTTCCCTAAAATAAACTTAATAATCATTTCAAGTTCCATAACTAACATCTATTTAGTTCATTATCTAGATTTCTTTGTTTATTTTGAACTAGCTCTGCCACATGCAAAGCAAGTGACAAAGGATTATTTAAAAACTTTAATGATACGTGAAAAATAAAATTGGATAAAACTTATATATGTAAAAAGAACATGATTCCATATTTATGATAATCTAAATAATATGTTCCCACGAACCTGTTCTTCTGATCCACCATGGCTTTTTGTAGGGCACTCATCTGTGTTTCCACATCTTTAGTTATCTTGTTGTAAATCTGATCGATTTCTGAACGACTTATTTTCTCGTTACTCTGAAAATTATTAAGACACATATTTTAGATTACAAATTCTATAATATTTTCTCAGTATTTATACTAATATGTCTTGGATATTTGAAAATGACATATAAATATACTCAACTAGAAAAAAATAATTTATTTTATTTAATAACACTTTCAATATTTCACAACTACCGTCATTTACAACAAATTTTACCTTGATAGCCGCACATGCGTTCCTAATAGCATTTCTCAGGTTCTCAATATTCCGTTTAGCATTATCCTTTTCGTCTTTAAGCTGCGATATAACCGAGTCCATTTGCTTGAGGTTATGTTCCAAAGCCTTTATATTAGCTATGGTCGTGTACCGGGGTTTGTGTTGACGACGCACTAAGTACCCGCGAATTGTCTTTTGTACTAATATGAGACACTTACGTCGGTATAGGATCTTGTTCTTCACTGAAATAGTGGAAATTTTAATTTTAATACGAATAAATTACAAGGTGAGGCTTCACAAAGATTCACAAATAAATGCTAATAGTGATTTTATATTTTGCTTTGATAAAAAAAACTCTGCAACAAGTAATTACTGAAAAATTTTGATCAGATTTGATTTGTTTCGAGAAAGAACTTTTTACAAGCAGCGTTTATATGGGAAAATTTGAAAAATTAAAACTATCCTATACTTTATAATTAAAAACAAACAATTGACAGCGGTATACCAACTTTATGATAAAAAACAATAAAAGAGCACTTCACAAGTTTATCAAGCTACAAGTATATCCTAAACAACAAACATTTTATAACTATAGCTAAATCAGTTCAAATAACTCACACTTAATAGTCGACAGTACTGAAAACACAGCCCTCCTCCACCTCGACTTAACCAACCACGCAAGAACGGCATCCACTATGGATTTCAGATTTTCCGGGTCAGACCTCATCATGGTATCAAATTCGGAATATTTCCCGGGACGGAAAAACACGCGGGTCACACCGAATTTGTAGTCCTTGTCTGATAGACCAAAGCTGTGTACTATTGCCTGGAAATATGGGAGAAATACTTCTAAGTTGGGTGAAAATTTTTGTAAACATGAAATTTTTTTTTTTAGTATTTTCATAACTTCTTTTGGGTGAAAATGGTCGAAAAATGTATTAGAGTACAGAATTTATATTTAAACGTAATATCTTAATGTAATTCATTCAAATAATAAAATAAGTCTTTTTTCGAATGTTTGTCAAAATCGATACACTACAGAAAATTGTTTAAAAATCTTTTGAAATTTGGTAAAGGATGATATAGATAGGAAAAAAAATCTGATTCAAACTTGACATAATATTATTAATACCCTAAAAAAATACGCATTTAATTCCATTATCACCACATACCTGACAGAAAACCTTAGGCGACAGCGCATTAAGTTTGGGCGGTAGAAAAGCCCTGTACATCTGGTATAGATCGTTAAACGGTGCCCTAGAGGGATATCCGTGTTCCATTAACGCTAGTACTGCTATAGTACCGCTACATTGTAACTGGGTCAGTACTAGAGACCCTTCTATAGCCCCTCCTACCATGCGGGAGTTCGGCTTGATACAACGCACGAAGTTTGTGCCCTGGTAGATTAAATATTATTTTGTGTGTTAATTAATTTTTGTAAAAAATATAAAAAAATGGGAACAGCGTTATGAGTGATGAAAAAAACTTTATTATAACAAAATTATCTAAAAGTGTGTCTAAAAACCAAAAAGTAATTACATATTTATAGCAGAATATGAAAATATCGTATACAACATGTGGATTTTATACTTAAAAACTAATTTTATAACTTTTATTATTCACATATTTCTATTTTACGAATAATTGCTTTAAAATAAAATTTTAATAACACTATTCGAATTAATTACAAAGTTAACATATTTCTATACAAAACAGTACTCACATTTTCCTTCAACTTGTCCATAAGTTGCGACAACTGAGTTTGGAACTTAGCGCCCACTGATATAAAGTTCAGTTTCCCTTTAGCATTATTATTGTCACTGTTTTGGAACAATTGCTGTACTAGCGAATTGCGTGATTCTTGTATCAGAAACTCGAGGGACGCGTGCAATGCGTCGTTGTTCTTTTCTATGAATTGATTCTGCGGAAAAAAAAATATTTTAATTAAGGAAGGATAAGACATAAATGTACAGTACTCCAAAATTAATAATGCGCATGCAGATCTTCGCTAATTGTCGTATTTCCGTATACACCCGAATCATTGAATCGTAAGAGCCCTAAACAATGCAGTTGCAGTTTACACTTTGTTCAAAAGGAATAGAAGTCAATTCACGGTCATATACAATCGAAAACAATTCGGGCGGTAGGTGACGGTAGCCTGTCAGTCAAAAACCCGTCAGTCGTCTTTATATATTGGTGGTGACTGCACGTGTTCTCTCTGTGTTGAATTATATAGAGCTGCTATTACATACCCTTCTTGGTTTTTTTTAAAGGTGAATTCATCGATGAAATGATTATTTACACAGATGATAGCAGTAGGGAAATTGAAAATTAAGAAGACCATAATGAAAGTTTCGATGTATCTACAATGTCAGAAATAAAGATAATCCCTTATTCTGAGTGTTTTATTTTTATTTTTTTGTAATTGTCATAATATTGTGGAATGATCAGTACTGTAAATACTTTTGAACTGAGATTTTAATGATTAGATTTCTACGATTTAAATATAAACCTGTGTTTGAAAACCATATTTTATACAATATAAACCTTGTGTTGTTTTAACCGTATTTTCTTCCATTACACCAGCTTCAGTAAGACACTTTAAAAGTACTACAAAATTTTCCAATTAAATCAATCCAACAAAGATATATTCGCAATCGTGGGTTTATCCTCGCTATTTACATACAAGATATTATCGAAACAAAATCGTTACTTACAAATCAATATTAATCTCTTTTAGCGCAAAACACATAATTTTACTAAATTATGCATGAAGAAAATACATTTACCACTACACCCACTCTATATAGATATCGTCTTCGGAAGCTCCGGGAATATGTCAGTTGCCGAACAGTGACGAAGATTTCTATGCGCATTATTACTTTTGGAGTACTGTATATGACTATTATATTATTTAAAGCTACTTTTGGAAAACTTTACAGCGAGCTCGTCACGTCAAAATAAATCTTTCATTTGGAAATGTATAATCCTCGCGCAAAATCAAAGATAATAATATCGATGCAATTAATATATAAATACCGTATTGTAACAGACGGCGCCCGCAAAATGCCGCAAAAGGAATCCTTCGTCATCCCGCAGTATGCGGTGAGCTTTCAGACGAGACGCACGTGGCACTTGCAATCTAAGGAAATTTATAAAATTATTCTATATTTTGCAAACTTTTTATTAATACATGCGTTTTAACACCGCTTTGAATAATTTACAAATTCGTTTTTGCCTTGTTATGACAAATTACAATCAATATTTTGGCAAGTTTATGCTTTAGTGTGTTATTATTTCCAAGAATTCTGCAAGATAAGAGATTTCAGTAAGGAAGAGAACAATAATATTTTTTGTAGACAATATTTTTACCTATTATTATTGGTTCCCAGTTCCTTATGGACGGCATGTGTGAAGTGGCCAAATTCCGGCTTAGGCAGCTTTGACTCCTCATCCAGAATGTGGAATATGCCGTGGTTCTTGCTTTCGATGAGATCTATGAGAAAAATATCATAAAAAATAAGTTACTAACAATGCAATAGTCCAATTTTTGTATCATATGTACTTATTGTGGATATGTGCATAGATTAAAAAAAATCGACACTACCATCTTTGTTAAGTCTTGATTCTCCCCTCTCCCTGTATAAGAACCATTAATTATAAATGATTATAAAATACTATTAAAAAAAATCACTAAAACCCACCAATACAATCCTGGTTATCCACAAATCGTATCTCTGGCACATTGAGCCCCTCGCGGCGGTACAGCTCCTGCTCGTTCTTCAGTATTCGCTCGTTGAAGAACTGCTGCAGCTTCTCGTTGCAGTAGTTGATGCAGAACTGCTCGAAGCTGTTCATTTGGAAGTATTCTGCAAGGATAATTTTATATGTTTATATATTCTTTATTGCAAGAAAGTTTCACAAAAGCAGGATATTAGATGCAATTGGCGTTACTCAAACATTAATTTATTTAACAAAACGCGTAGAAGCGCGAAGAATTGTCAAAATACAGAAAAATAATAATTTACAACCCTTAGTTGTGTTTAGTCATTTATTAACATTTTAGATTATTAAGACACAAGTTGGTGAAGTTTGAAAACTATTTATATTTATGAAACTATTGAAAATTATTTAAAGATTATTTGAATACACTTACCAAACCCAGCGATATCCAGAACTCCAATATAATAGGAGGACGCTTGGAACGGAATGCTGTTGTTGATCCGGAGCACGATGTAATCGAATAGGCGGCTATACACTGCTTTAGCAAGCGCGTCACGAGCGCTCATCGCTTCGTATGTTTTTAGTGGTACCCTATTAAATTTTATTATTTTAATGTTTTTTTTCCGAGGTGAAGATTTGTATGACTGAATGTTTAAATCATTATATTATGCAATTATATTATGAGTGAAAAAAGGTGTAGAATGTACATAGATTCCTACACGACATCTTCAAAATCGGCACATTAAGGCACACACGATTAGACGTCAAAAATTTTTAATGTTCTAGTAGTCTTTCTCTTGAAATTTGTACAAAAAATGGAATAATTTATAAATATGAATACAAACAATTAAAGAAACTAATCAATTTTAAATTTAAAATGGAAACAAATTATATTTTTGAAAAGGGTCTTACAAATTTCGAATATGTATACTAATAACTAAACAGCTATTAATTGCAAGTGGGATCGGTTTTTACAATGCAAAATAACACATTCATAAATTAAGACACAATTTTCAACTGATGTTACTATAACACTGAACAATAACATGAGTACAACACATGTGATTGATGAACACATAGTAGCAAGTCTAAAACAAACTAGCCGAGACATACACATAATATTATTATGAATAACTTAAGTCGCATACCAAATCGGTTGGCTAGATTGGATGCGTGCAACAGACAAACATAATTGTATTTTGAATATGTGATTGATAATTGAAATAGTAAGCGATTAGACATCCTTATTGAAGTATAGTGTTGGATGTTTTACTGTAAAAATACGCAAGCAGTATTTCTTAGCAAGAAAAGGAAGAAAGACAGTTACAAACAAAAATGATAATTGTAACGTAGAAGAAAATAAAGTCCAAGTCCATCCAATGTACCATAATTGGTTTGTTTAACTTAAGGATAAGCATAAAGTTTACATACATGATACTACTACGAATAACTTTTATAAAAAAAAAAACCTTTCAAGAAATTTAACATGACTATTGATCTCTTGAATCTGTCTTATGGTAGACACAGAAATTCACCTTTTTTACATATTTCGAATTCGAAGAGCTAATATATAATAACACTTCCCGTACAAAATTCGCCTTGCCCATAAAACATGACTTACATAATAGCAGTTCCCTTTATCCCGCCCCTAGAGCTCTGCATCAGCCTCGACACTAGAGCCATCCTCAACTCTCCCCCCTCCACCCCCAAGAGATCGGCCGCAGTTTGTAGAGCGCTCTCACAGTGGGGGGAGACTCTACACCCCCCTCTAGCCCCCCCCTCCTCCTCAAACTCTATGTTACCGAGGTGTAATACCGCCGCTACCACGCTGTACACTGACTTCTGCTCTTGCTCCGTGAGACCGACGCGTGATAGTGCCTGGAAAGAGTATCAAATGTTTAAGAAATAAAAAAAGATAATAAAATACAAATTGGATAGATTTTTTCGGTTATTTTCTATTGTTATCCATGATTAAATGAAGTTGCTTGATAACTATAATACTACTATAATAATTAATACCAGTATTCGAGCATCAACAGTGTCTTTATTAAGATGATGCATAGTTACAACAGATTATTTAATATTTGATAAGCAAATATTTTTATTTGCAGCCATTTAAATCATAACTAACAGGAATAACAAAAATTTACCTGGTGTAACCTCTGGAAATCCTCTACATCATCAAGTATAGGATCCCGCAGACCACCCTTAGTCTGGTGTTGTTTGCTCATTTGACTCGTGCTAATTTTCTTCCCGGACTGAGGTGACGTAAAATATTGAGTACATCCATTCTTCAAATACTGAAAAAAAAAAATCAATTCAAACTTCTTGATCAAGGTTACACTTGAAACTAAGCGTGCAAAAATAAATAAATATTGAAGTAATTACTACATAATTAGTAAAAAAATTACGATCTGATCGAGCAAAAAACGTACATTCCGTGTGTTTAATCGCCTGGAGGTGTTAAAAATTAATCATGCGTTAAATCAATATAAATTACTAGCTGCTCCGCGCGGTTTCACCCCCGTGGCTCCACTCCTGTTGGTCGTAGCGTGATGATATATAGCCTATAGCCTTCCTCGATAAATGAGCTTTCTAACACCGAAAGAATTTTTCAAATCGGACCAGTAGTTCTCGAGATTAGCGCGTTCAAACAAACAAACAAACAAACAAACTCTTCAGCTTTATAATATTAGTATAGATAATTCTATACATACTAAATAATCGTCCGGTTTCGTTATCTTCAACGCTGCACGCAACTCCTGCGGCGCGCCCGCACACAGCAAGTAGAACACGTGGTAGTTCCGCTCTTCTGCGCTTTGAGTGCATATTCTAGACTTCTCTAGAAGGTAATGCGATATGTGCCCGCCGACCACGTGGTACTTGTTGTTGAAGTGCACCTCCATGAACTTGCCGAAACGCGAACTGTTGTTGTTGCGTGTTGTTTTTGCGTTGCCGAACGCTTCTAGGATCGGATTGGCTGAAAATTTGAAAACAAAATATTACCTACTTTTAGTCTTTTTTATTTATAGATATGAGAAATATTAGGTGCTCAGATAAAAGTTTGTGTATTAGTTCATTTTAGTATACTAGTTCAAGGTAAAGGTTTCTAAGAGACTTTCATATTATAATAAGTCAAGTTTTTATTGAATTCAACTTCATGTTTTTCTCACATGAACACATTATAGCAAGAATGATCAAGGGTTGTCCCTTGGTCGTACAGTCGGTTAGAATTAAGAATAACGTTAGTCTACAAATTATCGTATTAAAATATTAAGAAGGGCACGCCGAACGAGATTATTTCCAAATTTAAAAATACCCTCAATCTCACAATTTTTTAATAAACTATTTTTTTTTAATGGAGAATGCTTTTACATATTATCTCATATAACGTTCTTACCGTCTAAAATCTTCTGCTCAACTGGCCCAGCCCCCTTAGCCCAAAGGTCACACAGGTACTTCAGGATATATTTTGTTGATTCAGTTTTACCCGCTCCGGATTCACCGGAAACTATGATGGATTGCGATTGCTTGAGAGATTTCATATCACGAAATGCTTTGTCAGCTGAAAACCAACAACAATTGTAAAATTAATCAACTTTCTAGGTGTTTTATAAGACGTAATAAACTTTAAATGACTAAAAAAGTGTCAAAATTAACTTTCATTTGTGTGTTTTGAATTTCCAAGAACATACAAAATTCAAAAATAACTGAACGACACATGGATCGCCATCCACTGCACTTTAAACCTTATTACCTATACAAAGAGTTGAATATAGCTTACCAATAGCGAACACGTGTGGAGGCAATTCGCCCAAAGATTTGCCCTGATATTTTTTTATTGTGTTTGATGAATACATATCTGGAATATCTTCGTATGGGTTCACAGCAAGAAGAATGTTCGCGACATATGTCTGAAAGGAGAAAGACATTTTGACCGCAATTTGTCTTAATTTCTTATAAATATTAAGTAATGAGAAGGATCAATAATAAATATATACCGAGCTCGGAGCTCATAATAATCCACTTATAATTTACATATTAAATTAAGACAAGATTAGAACATGGTACGAGGTACGAGGTATTAATTCTTGACGCACAATATTTAATTTCATGCTTGGCATTCTCGTTGTAGCATAATAATATTTTTATGTTTAAAAATATTCTTTCATTGTCTTGTTGGGAGTAAGTTTAATGCCAGCAGGCAGCATCCATCCTTATAACTGAAGTTTTCTACTGATATAAAGTCAGCGAAACTATGATAACTATGGAAATTTAGAAAACAAAAAGTATCAAAAGACGTCATTAGAAAATAAAAACATACGGGCATTTGCTTTCACTAAGCGCAATAACAATAAAAAAAATTTAAAACATTTGTTTTGACTGTGTTTACATAACGTACTTATAGCACTCATAATTCATATAATATATGCTTATTTATATTAACCGTCTTATACCGCCAATGCTTATATAAGGTACTTAACATGGCCTAGGGAACCTGTGTAACGGCTAGGTATTAAGAACTTGTATGTAACTTTTATATTCGTACTCTTCTCTGTATTTATTTTTCCATTTATGGTAAATACTGGTAAATACCTATTTGTGTATTTCATGATGGATACTGGTCGCAATAAGTGTCTCGCTTAAGACACCTTTAAAGAGTACATAGGATTTATTGAGACATTATTCCTAGCTCTCGACGGTTATCATAAATCTTAAAACAGCAAGTAATGCTTACAATCAAAACTACCTGAACACAGTAAACCACAAAAATTACCTAACGCCAAGAAAATACAATAGGAAAGAGATATTTCTGCAAACTGCCTTTATATGTATGTATGCCTTATATGGCCACATTTTTAGACCCAACTTATAATACATATTAAAGCGAAGTTATCATACAATCGTTGTTTAACATTTCTGTTATAAATTCCTATGATTTATTATAACTCCTAATCTCTACACCTATAAAATAGTACGCGACATGAAACATCGACACGGTCGATATCAGTGCAGTACTCTCAAGGTAACGTGACTCACGCTATATCGTAATACTTACATAAATCTTGCTTTTCTTGTACCGTGTCACTATATTGTTTAGCAACGTCGCTTCGTTCAGGAACATCAGTTCGCCTGTAAATATAATTGCAGGGGCTTACTATGAAGTCTTATAGCAATAATATTTCACGTATGGGAATGTGATAGCGCTAGAGCCTAGGCGACATAAAAGGTATATAGCGCTAACATTCTTTCGCACTGGAAATAATACTGCTTTTAGCAATATTAGAATAGAAATAATCGATACCAAATAGGGATTAACATCCGTTGTACAGTTTACTAGTAGTGTAATAAAGTGCTTAGCTGTAAATCGATAATGGATATTGTATTTAATTATGTCTATAATATAATATGTAAAGGTCACTTCACTCAGTAATTATCATAATGTTAATGCTATTGAATTATTACTTATAATGTGTCTGTAAAATAGATTAGAAGTAGAATTTCTGGATATCCTAAGCTCAGATATAAACGGACTTCAACTACTTATGTTATTATGTTTAACACAAGTATTATTTGATATCAATAGTTTAGCTTCAGTTATATAAAAGAGTTGTACTCACAGTTATCATCAACATCTTTGACGGGATCACCAGCAGGGAATATATCGTCGAAGTTCACCACTCTCTTGGGGTACTTATTATCAACAGGGAACACATCTGCCTCCTCGCCCATAAGCTCCTGCAGCCGGGCGAGGATGAACCCCTCGTTCGGGTCCCGGACCCACACCAGCTGCTTGTCCATCGTCATTGCTTACTGGAAATAAGAATTAGATTGTATTTAAGTTGTACGTAAATTGATTTTGTTGGTTAGCGTTAGTGAGGAGGCCCTTGCAGTGAGAACAATTAATATGGGCTGATGAAAATTATATTTTTATGTAAAAAATATATCGGCCGAATTGAGAATCTCCTCCTTCTTTTGAAGTCGGTATAATATATTAAGTAATTGCTCAATGTGCTCAGTAGCTAAAACATGCCTCATAGAGTAAGATTTCAGTTTTATCGCATTATCTTAATGTGGAAACATTGTGCTACCTGCCCCACTGCACCGACAAGACGTATGAAAAGATTATGGTGATAGGGCTGCCTAATTTTATTCCTTTTTTTAATTTTAAGGAATTAAAAAAATCAATAACTGACCAGGATCTTATTAAATGTCCTTAGATACTACAAAAAGTTAGTCATAATGCACAATGCACATAATACACTAGGGTAGAAGCCTTTAAAAATAATAAAAAGATAAAAAAAATCGCAGTAGGATGAAACCCATTAGAAAAGGAGGGGAATATGATAAAAATAAAAGGAAAAATACCGCATATTCAAACGCAAAATGATGTCGATAAAAACATTTCAGGTCGTTCGAGAAATTTGCCTGATTTAGTAAAAGCTCATTATCACACTGTTTGTATGCGTTTCCTGAGAACATTTACTATGGTACTTAATGTTTATTTTTTTTACACCATATGAAAGTAGAGATTTCAATGAACAAAAGGCT
>CAJQZM010042820.1:0-13684 GCA_907164665.1 Colias nastes | reverse complement strand
CGCTTGTCCGCCGCGCTGTCGCCGCGCACGAACGGGATGCGGAAGTAGCGGTGCCGCGCCCCGAGGATCTCGCCCTTTTGCGTCACTCGCGGGGTCTTCGCTGCAAGTTATCAAGGCATACATAAATAGCGCGTATTAAGCGATTTAACGTTGTGCACAAACCTCAAGTGATGACGAATTATACTCTGAAAGAAAAAAACAAAGACAAAGATACAGAAATGCAAATAGGGCAATTTTAAGTCAAATGCAAAAAGTACTTTTTAAAATGTCTTCTCATTCTTATACCAAAATATATAAAAAAAGACGTGTGGCACTCGGGGACTGCCGCGGTAAAGCTATTGCATAGCATGCTTTCAAGCCACACCTCCGAGCCCGTCGGAGAAGGGAGCGTGAGGTTTTTTCGTTACGGAATTTCTCGATTCGGTCCCCGCGCTCAAGGCCCGCGATAGAAGCTATGCAATAGCTTAAAAGTATCTCTGATACTCAATTACTGGATATAATTCCAAAATAAAATAACCCTAATAAAAGTAATAAATAGAAAGAGAGAACCATTTGTTTTTAAAAATAGACCGCATGACATCATTAAACATATCGATTTGGTCTAGATAAGATATATAAACACTGACCGGCATCCATGATGGACTGCGGTGCCCGCTCCTGGTCGGCCATGGTGCTCTTGCGCGCGTTCTTCGCCTTCCACGCGTGGTACACCTTCAGCCGACGGTGGAACTCGTGCCGGCAGGCCTAGCACAAACACTTATATGTTTTATCCAGATTTTTTTCATATACAGGATGACCAATTTCATATGATAGTGTAATTTTTTATAATTCCATGGAATTGATTACAAAAACAGGATGATTACAGGGAGAGTAATTTTGGGGATTTCAGTATAATAGGGGAAGAACATTATTGAAATTATCATACACTTAGATAGAATAGATTTTTTTTCAGATCAGCAACAGAAATTGTCATTTTAAGTATTAGTACGCTGACATTATTTCTTATATAAATAATATAACATAAAAGATAGCCGCCACTAATAAATATGGCAAAGTATAAATATTTACCTCCAACAATTCAATATCACACGACGTATTGATAGTGTCCCGTAGCTCTGAATACTTCCATTTAGACAGGTCGTACTTTTGCTTGCCCTGCATCGCTTGCTGCATGCGAACTCTTTCCGACCTATGAATTATTTACCTACTTTATATTTGCACAAATGAAAATCTATATTATGTCTTTTTTTCGATGTTATGAACATTAAAATAAAAATTTTAATTTAAAATAAAGTCCAAATATAGTTTGAACTATTGTCCTACTATTATTTTTTCAAGAACAATACTTTGATGGAAGAAGTTAGTTTTTAAAGCTAAAGATCTACATCCGAGTTCCGATTGAAAGTTTTAAATAAAACAATTGCGCAATTGACCAATCCAAATAGTAAATCAAAAGGGAACATTTCACAAAGAAACATAACGATTATAGATTGGAAAGCAATCAAAAAAACTCTTGAAGACGAAATAAGGAAAAAATAAAACAAAGAACACAAAATGGGTACAAATAAATTTATAACGTATTCTAATGCATTATATTACAACTAAAACTACATTAATCAAAGAGGTTATTTACACACACATGCTATTTTACTACTACTAACTACTTTACTTATTAATTATTGTCAAATATTTTTTTTTACAAAAAACGTCGCATAAAAATTTGAAACGTTTTTTTGAAAGTAAAATGTTAATCAAGCAATTATTTTATACCAAAAATCATGCTATCTCGTTTTCTCACAACCGTATTTACTATGTTAGAATGAGAGAACAATGTTTTAAAACATTTTTTCTTTTTTTGTAAATTAGTATGTTATTACGTGTTACCGACGTGCAAAAAGAAATAGATAAGCGATAGCGCAAAATGTTAGAAATTAGTTTTGTCAAAAAGTAGTCCTCTTTCAATACCAATAATAAAATATAAATACATAGTATAATAAATACTTGTGAATACAATTTTTTTTATGTTTTTATTTATATAAAAATAAGTATTGAAAGAGGATAAAAGAAGGCGTGCGAAAGAGAAAACGTCTATATTTTGTCTCACTCGATACCTGTTCAATTTATTTTCTCCGTTCACTGAGTCCATTGTTGGGAAACTGTGCAAACATATTACAATATTATTTTGTTGTATTTTTAAGCTAGAAAAAAGAAGTTTTGTTGCCAAAGAACCACTTTTTATGTACAATAAAAGTAAGCAGAAAGGCAAGATTGTAGTGTGCATATTGTTTTTTCGTTTAAGAAGTGCCTTTTCTACAATATAATCAAATTAATTCGAATGTTTGAAAAAAATTCCTTATTGTATATCACAATGTTTATTTAACTTGCAAAATTTTTTTTTTTAATGAAAGTATTTATCTACTTTTCATTTTTTGCAAGTTCTTTAAAAACTTATTGCTCATTAAATCTTCAACAATATAATTGTTTAAACTACAATACCTTCTCAACTGCGGTGGAGACCCTTCCACGTGGCCATTGGTCTCCTTCGCGAGTCGCACGGCCATTTCGTGATCACGGCGCTCTTGTTCTAATCTATAAAATTTATTAAAAAGTGAGTACGTAATTTTATAATTCATGCATGGTGTAGTAGTAGTAGTAAGTAAATATTACGTATAATGAAAAGCTGCAAAACTGCAACTTCCCCATTCCTGCTTTTTTGTAAAAAATTTGTAATCAATAGGTAATACATTCAAGAACACCCATTAGATTTTTTCTTTCTTTTAATGTCAGTAATAAGTAAATTTTCCTTTTCATATATAAAATATTTAGATTTGTCTTGATACAAACCTTTCGCGGCTCTCCAAATCCTGTCTTGCAGCTTGTTCGAGCTGTTGCTGTAACTGCATGGCCGCAATCCTGTCTTGTTCCTCTTGACGCGCCCGTTCGGCTTCCTCCAACTTCCTGCGTGCTTCTATTTCTGCTTTCCTAAAAGTACAGATGTTATATAATATGATGTTATTCGTTTTTATTATAAAGTGAATTGACGAGTCATTTCATTTTGGCTGACAAGAATTTTCGCTCAGCTAATTGAATATGTTTGAAATAAAAAAGTAGGCAATAACTATTCTCTGAATTAAACCTTGCCCTTACCCATGAATGATTTTATATAAAGTGATTACGAATTTTCTATCAATATTTGCATCGGATTAAGATTTAGTCAGACTCTACTAGGCATCGAACACGAAACCCGTTTGGTATATATTTTTCGTTACTATTTTTTTTAATAATATGTCATAGTCAGTAAAACGCAATTAAAAAAACACAATATAAACATACAGCCTCCTGTTCTCCTCCTCTTGTTTGAGTCGCTCAGCCTCTTTCCTCTTTGCTTCTTCCGCTAGACGCATCTCCGCTTCGAGTTTTCGCAACCTTTCTTGTTCTTCCCTAAAATAAACTTAATAATCATTTCAAGTTCCATAACTAACATCTATTTAGTTCATTATCTAGATTTCTTTGTTTATTTTGAACTAGCTCTGCCACATGCAAAGCAAGTGACAAAGGATTATTTAAAAACTTTAACATTTATAACATTAGAGGAATATTAGATACGTGAAAAATAAAATGAGATAAAACTTATATGTAAAAAGAACATGATTCCATATTTATGATAATCTAAATAATATGTTCCCACGAACCTGTTCTTCTGATCAACCATGGCTTTTTGTAGGGCACTCATCTGTGTTTCCACATCTTTAGTTATCTTGTTGTAAATCTGATCGATTTCTGAACGACTTATTTTCTCGTTACTCTGAAAATTATTAAGACACATATTTTAGATTACAAATTCTATAATATTTTCTCAGTATTTATACTAATATGTCTTGGATATTTGAAAATGACATATAAATATACTCAACTAGAAAAAAATAATTTATTTTATTTAATAACACTTTCAATATTTCACAACTACCGTCATTTACAACAAATTTTACCTTGATAGCCGCACATGCGTTCCTAATAGCATTTCTCAGGTTCTCAATATTCCGTTTAGCATTATCCTTTTCGTCTTTAAGCTGCGATATAACCGAGTCCATTTGCTTGAGGTTATGTTCCAATGCTTTTATATTAGCTATGGTCGTGTATCGGGGTTTGTGTTGACGTCGCACTAAGTATCCGCGAATTGTCTTTTGTACTAATATGAGACACTTACGGCGGTATAGGATCTTGTTCTTCACTGGAATCAAGGATTTTTGTTTATCAAATATGTAAAACGTGATAATAATATGGGCTGATCTTGAGATAAAAAATAACATATTGAGAAAAATAGTAGTTTAATGACTAACTTTTCTCTGCTGATAAAAAATCCTTTCAACAAGTAATAAATGTTGAAAAAAAGATGCCTGAAATCTACTAAAAATATAACTTAGCTCTTAATTTTTATATATCTATATTTTCGGAATATACATACTAGAGGGCTCAGATTTATCACGCTTTTAATTTAAGTATCTTTAACGAAATTCAATCAAATTGAAAGACCTATACCTGTTGGAGTTGAAAAATAGTTCAAAATACTCACACTTAATAGTCGACAGTACTGAAAACACAGCCCTCCTCCACCTCGACTTAACCAACCACGCAAGAACTGCGTCTACTATGGACTTCAGATTTTCCGGGTCAGACCTCATCATGGTATCAAATTCGGAATATTTCCCGGGACGGAAAAACACGCGCGTTACACCGAATTTGTAGTCCTTGTCTGATAGGCCGAAGCTGTGGACTATTGCCTGGAAATATGGGAGAAATACTTCTTAGTTGGGTGAAAATTTTTGTAAACATGAATATTTTTTTTTTAAATATTTTCATAACTTCTTTTGGGTGAAAATGGTCGAAAAATGTATTAGAGTACAGAATTTATATTTAAACGTAATATCTTAATGTAATTCATTCAAATAATAAAATAAGTATTTTTTCGAATGTTTGTCGAAATCGATACACTACAGAAAATTGTTTAAAAATCTTTTGAAATTTGGTAAAGGATGATATAAATAGGAAAAAAAATCTGATTCAAACTTGACATATTATTAATACCCTAAAAAAATACGCATTTAATTCCATTATCACATACCTGACAGAAAACCTTAGGCGACAGCGCATTAAGTTTGGGCGGTAGAAAAGCCCTGTACATCTGGTATAGATCGTTAAACGGTGCTCTAGAGGGGTATCCGTGTTCCATTAACGCAAGTACTGCTATAGTACCGCTACATTGTAACTGGGTCAGTACTAAAGACCCTTCTATAGCCCCCCCTACCATGCGGGAGTTCGGCTTGATACAACGCACGAAGTTTGTGCCCTGAAAGTTTAAATAATTTTCTTTGTATGGTTAATAATATTTGTAAAAAAAATTGGACACAGGGTTATAGGTGATGAAAAACCTTAATTATAACAAAATTGTCTAAAAATGTGTCTAGCAGATGATGAACAGAAATATCGTATACAACATGTGGATTTTATTCTTAAAAACTAATTTTATAACTTTTATTCGCATATTTCTATTTTACGAATAATTGCTTTAAAATAAAATTTTAATAACACTATTCGAATTAATTACAAAGTTAACATATTTCTATACAAAACAGTACTCACATTTTCCTTCAACTTGTCCATAAGTTGCGACAACTGAGTTTGGAACTTAGCGCCCACTGATATAAAGTTCAGTTTCCCTTTAGCGTTATTATTGTCACTGTTTTGGAACAATTGCTGTACTAGCGAATTGCGTGATTCTTGTATCAGAAACTCGAGGGACGCGTGCAATGCGTCGTTGTTCTTTTCTATGAATTGATTCTGCGGAAAAAATATTTTAGTTAATGAAGGACATTTATGATTTTGCATAAAATATCATATCGTCACATAGTCGATGTCGACGAATGGAAATAATCGTCTCTCTTGGCATAAGTACGAATCATCCATTAGTAATAAAATTCAGCAATAAGTTGAAATACTCTTCTTTAAAAAATAATAATACTAAAAATTAAAGAATTTTTAAACGCGATTTATTCATTATATTATTTAAACCGACTTTTGGAAAACTTTACAGCGAGCTCGTCACGTCAAAATAAATCTTTTAATTGGACATGTATAATCCTTGCGTAAAATCAAAGATAAGAAAAGGTTATAATAATAATATCGATGCAATTAATATATATAAATACCGTATTGTAACAGACGGCGCCTGCAAAATGCCGCAAAAGGAATCCTTCGTCATCCCGCAGTATGCGGTGAGCTTTCAGACGAGACGCACGTGGCACTTGCAATCTAAGGAAATTTATAAAATTATTCTATATTTTTCAAACTTTTTATTAATACATGCGTTTTAACACCGCTTTGAATAATTTACAAATTCGTTTTTGCCTTGTTATGACAAATTACAATCAATATTTTGGCAAGATTATGGTTTAGTGTGTTATTATTTCCAAGAATCCTGCAAGATAAGAGATTTCAGTAAGGAAGAGAACAATAATATTTTTTGTAGACAATATTTATACCTATTATTATTGGTTCCCAGTTCCTTATGGACGGCATGTGTGAAGTGGCCAAATTCCGGCTTAGGCAGCTTTGACTCCTCGTCCAGAATGTGAAATATACCGTGGTTCTTGCTTTCGATGAGATCTATGAGAAAAATATCATAAAAAATAAGTTACTAACAATGCAATAGTCCAATTTTTGTATCATATGTACTTATTGTGGATATGTGCATAGATTAAAAAAAATCGACACTACCATCTTTGTTAAGTCTTGATTCTCCCCTTTCCCTGTATAAGAACCATTAATTATAAATGATCATAAAATATTATTTAAAAAAATCACTAAAACCCACCAATACAATCCTGGTTATCCACAAATCGTATCTCTGGCACATTGAGCCCCTCGCGGCGGTACAGCTCCTGCTCGTTCTTCAATATCCGCTCGTTGAAGAACTGCTGCAACTTCTCGTTGCAGTAGTTGATGCAGAACTGCTCGAAGCTGTTCATTTGGAAGTATTCTGCAAGGATAATTTTATATATTTTTTTATTGTACACAGAAAGTTTCACAAGAAAGGATATAAGATGCAATTGACGTAGCAATTTATTTAACTTAACGCGTAGAAGCGCGAAGAAGAATTGTCAAAATACAGAAAAATAATAATTTACAACCCTTAGTTGTGTTTAGAGTCATTTATTAAAATTTAGATTATTAAGACACAAGTTGATGAAGTTTGAAAACATTTTAAATGAAACAAAAACTTTGAAAAATGAAATAAAAAATTTTGAAGTAATTAAATATTGGGTATAATTTTTTTTAAAGAAACAAGAGAGAAGACGAATTTTTACAATTGGCATATGTTTTTGTGGTATAAATGAAAAGTATAAATAAACGGTATTTAAAAAAAAAATTTTTTGCAATATAATGGTAAGATGACTTCTTTCACAAAGTAATTTAATTCAAATGCATGAACAAAATCAATTATTTGAATACACTTACCAAACCCAGCGATATCTAGAACTCCAATATAATAGGAGGACGCTTGGAACGGAATGCTGTTGTTGATCCGGAGCACGATGTAATCGAATAGGCGGCTATACACTGCTTTAGCAAGCGCGTCACGGGCGCTCATCGCTTCGTATGTTTTTAGTGGTACCCTATGGGTGATTATTAGTTTTAATGACTTTTTCTGGTAAGTGTGTAATACAATAGTCAATTGATATAAAATAAAATCTTTTTTATCTTGGAATTTGAATCTAAAATGGATTCATTTATAAACAACATTCATAAAATTAAGGAAAATTAAGAAGGATTAACGATTTATAATCATGGAAAAGAATGATATTTTTGCATTGAATAAATGCATTATAAATGAGAAAATTTAGAAACCAGAAAGAAGTTAGCGTGGTATTTTAGAGAATTGTAAAAAAAAAAGATACTTCTTTTCAAATCATTTTTATTAAAATCTCACTTAACATTCGAATACGAACGGTCTCACAAGTCACAATCCACATAAATCAATATATAATATTCATACTGATGTTACTATAACATTGAACAATAACATGAGCACAACACATGCGATTGATGAACACATAGTAGCAAGTCTAAAACAAACTAGCCGAACATACAAATAATATTATTATGAATAATTTAAGTCGCATACCAAATCGGTTGGCTAGATTGGATGCGTGCAACAGACAAACATAATTGTATTTTGAATATGTGATTGATAATTGAAATAGTAAGCGATTAGACATCCTTATTGAAGTATAGTGTTGGATGCTTTACTGTCAAAATACGCAAGCAGTATTCCTTAGCAAGAAAAGGAAGAAAGATTAATAGTTAAAAAGAAGATAAATACAAAGTCAATCCAATGTACCATAATTGGTGTGTTTAACTTGTCTAATAGTAAGGATAAGCATAAAGTTTACATACATGATAGACTCTACTAATAACTTTTATAAAAAAAAAACCTTTCAGGAAATTTAACATGACTCAATAGTCGTGTTATCAATATAACACATAATAATCTGTCTTATGGTAGACACAGAAATTCACCTTTTTTACATATTTCGAATTCGAAGAGCTAATATATATAATAACATTTCCCGCACAAACTTCGCCTTGCCCATATAACATTACTTACATAATAGCAGTTCCCTTTATCCCGCCCCTAGAGCTCTGCATCAGCCTCGACACTAGAGCCATCCTCAACTCTCCCCCCTCCACCCCCAAGAGGTCCGCCGCAGTTTGTAGAGCGCTCTCACAGTGGGGGGAGACTCTACAACCCCCTCTAGCCCCCCCCTCCTCCTCAAACTCTATGTTACCGAGGTGTAATACCGCCGCTACCACGCTGTACACTGACTTCTGCTCTTGCTCCGTGAGACCGACGCGTGATAGTGCCTGGAAAAGTATCAAATGTTTTAGAAAAAAAGATTAATGTGGAGGATTGTCATTAGTTTTACCGGTTATCTATTCTATATAGTAGATATTTTTAAGACAGAAAATAGGTGTACTGGCAATATCTGTCTACGAGCAACAGCAGTGCCAACTATTAACAGTCTTTGAAAATGATGTCAGCTTTTTATAGTAATTTAATTTTTTTTTTATGTTTCACATGTATGACAAAAGCATACTTACATTTTTACCATTTCTACAGTTGCAATGTCCCTAATAGATTTAAATAAGTAATCTTACTTTTACACATAACTTTTACGCACAAAATATAAAAATACATAATTTTTAATTCAACAAAAATGTACCTGATGTAACCTCTGGAAATCCTCTACATCATCAAGTATAGGATCCCGCAGACCACCCTTAGTCTGGTGTTGTTTGCTCATTTGACTCGTGCTAATTTTCTTCCCGGACTGAGGTGACGTAAAATATTGAGTACATCCATTCTTCAAATACTGAAAAAAAAAAATCAATTCAAACTTCTTGATCAAGGTTACACTTGAAACTAAGCGTGCAAAAATAAATAAATATTGAAGTAATTACTACATAATTAGTAAAAAAATTACGATCTGATCGAGCAAAAAACGTACATTCCGTGTGTTTAATCGCCTGGAGGTGTTAAAAATTAATCATGCGTTAAATCAATATAAATTACTAGCTGCTCCGCGCGGTTTCACCCCCGTGGCTCCACTCCTGTTGGTCGTAGCGTGATGATATATAGCCTATAGCCTTCCTCGATAAATGAGCTTTCTAACACCGAAAGAATTTTTCAAATCGGACCAGTAGTTCTCGAGATTAGCGCGTTCAAACAAACAAACAAACAAACAAACTCTTCAGCTTTATAATATTAGTATAGATAATTCTATACATACTAAATAATCGTCCGGTTTCGTTATCTTCAACGCTGCACGCAACTCCTGCGGCGCGCCCGCACACAGCAAGTAGAACACGTGGTAGTTCCGCTCTTCTGCGCTTTGAGTGCATATTCTAGACTTCTCTAGAAGGTAATGCGATATGTGCCCGCCGACCACGTGGTACTTGTTGTTGAAGTGCACCTCCATGAACTTGCCGAAACGCGAACTGTTGTTGTTGCGTGTTGTTTTTGCGTTGCCGAACGCTTCTAGGATCGGATTGGCTGAAAATTTGAAAACAAAATATTACCTACTTTTAGTCTTTTTTATTTATAGATATGAGAAATATTAGGTGCTCAGATAAAAGTTTGTGTATTAGTTCATTTTAGTATACTAGTTCAAGGTAAAGGTTTCTAAGAGACTTTCATATTATAATAAGTCAAGTTTTTATTGAATTCAACTTCATGTTTTTCTCACATGAACACATTATAGCAAGAATGATCAAGGGTTGTCCCTTGGTCGTACAGTCGGTTAGAATTAAGAATAACGTTAGTCTACAAATTATCGTATTAAAATATTAAGAAGGGCACGCCGAACGAGATTATTTCCAAATTTAAAAATACCCTCAATCTCACAATTTTTTAATAAACTATTTTTTTTTAATGGAGAATGCTTTTACATATTATCTCATATAACGTTCTTACCGTCTAAAATCTTCTGCTCAACTGGCCCAGCCCCCTTAGCCCAAAGGTCACACAGGTACTTCAGGATATATTTTGTTGATTCAGTTTTACCCGCTCCGGATTCACCGGAAACTATGATGGATTGCGATTGCTTGAGAGATTTCATATCACGAAATGCTTTGTCAGCTGAAAACCAACAACAATTGTAAAATTAATCAACTTTCTAGGTGTTTTATAAGACGTAATAAACTTTAAATGACTAAAAAAGTGTCAAAATTAACTTTCATTTGTGTGTTTTGAATTTCCAAGAACATACAAAATTCAAAAATAACTGAACGACACATGGATCGCCATCCACTGCACTTTAAACCTTATTACCTATACAAAGAGTTGAATATAGCTTACCAATAGCGAACACGTGTGGAGGCAATTCGCCCAAAGATTTGCCCTGATATTTTTTTATTGTGTTTGATGAATACATATCTGGAATATCTTCGTATGGGTTCACAGCAAGAAGAATGTTCGCGACATATGTCTGAAAGGAGAAAGACATTTTGACCGCAATTTGTCTTAATTTCTTATAAATATTAAGTAATGAGAAGGATCAATAATAAATATATACCGAGCTCGGAGCTCATAATAATCCACTTATAATTTACATATTAAATTAAGACAAGATTAGAACATGGTACGAGGTACGAGGTATTAATTCTTGACGCACAATATTTAATTTCATGCTTGGCATTCTCGTTGTAGCATAATAATATTTTTATGTTTAAAAATATTCTTTCATTGTCTTGTTGGGAGTAAGTTTAATGCCAGCAGGCAGCATCCATCCTTATAACTGAAGTTTTCTACTGATATAAAGTCAGCGAAACTATGATAACTATGGAAATTTAGAAAACAAAAAGTATCAAAAGACGTCATTAGAAAATAAAAACATACGGGCATTTGCTTTCACTAAGCGCAATAACAATAAAAAAAATTTAAAACATTTGTTTTGACTGTGTTTACATAACGTACTTATAGCACTCATAATTCATATAATATATGCTTATTTATATTAACCGTCTTATACCGCCAATGCTTATATAAGGTACTTAACATGGCCTAGGGAACCTGTGTAACGGCTAGGTATTAAGAACTTGTATGTAACTTTTATATTCGTACTCTTCTCTGTATTTATTTTTCCATTTATGGTAAATACTGGTAAATACCTATTTGTGTATTTCATGATGGATACTGGTCGCAATAAGTGTCTCGCTTAAGACACCTTTAAAGAGTACATAGGATTTATTGAGACATTATTCCTAGCTCTCGACGGTTATCATAAATCTTAAAACAGCAAGTAATGCTTACAATCAAAACTACCTGAACACAGTAAACCACAAAAATTACCTAACGCCAAGAAAATACAATAGGAAAGAGATATTTCTGCAAACTGCCTTTATATGTATGTATGCCTTATATGGCCACATTTTTAGACCCAACTTATAATACATATTAAAGCGAAGTTATCATACAATCGTTGTTTAACATTTCTGTTATAAATTCCTATGATTTATTATAACTCCTAATCTCTACACCTATAAAATAGTACGCGACATGAAACATCGACACGGTCGATATCAGTGCAGTACTCTCAAGGTAACGTGACTCACGCTATATCGTAATACTTACATAAATCTTGCTTTTCTTGTACCGTGTCACTATATTGTTTAGCAACGTCGCTTCGTTCAGGAACATCAGTTCGCCTGTAAATATAATTGCAGGGGCTTACTATGAAGTCTTATAGCAATAATATTTCACGTATGGGAATGTGATAGCGCTAGAGCCTAGGCGACATAAAAGGTATATAGCGCTAACATTCTTTCGCACTGGAAATAATACTGCTTTTAGCAATATTAGAATAGAAATAATCGATACCAAATAGGGATTAACATCCGTTGTACAGTTTACTAGTAGTGTAATAAAGTGCTTAGCTGTAAATCGATAATGGATATTGTATTTAATTATGTCTATAATATAATATGTAAAGGTCACTTCACTCAGTAATTATCATAATGTTAATGCTATTGAATTATTACTTATAATGTGTCTGTAAAATAGATTAGAAGTAGAATTTCTGGATATCCTAAGCTCAGATATAAACGGACTTCAACTACTTATGTTATTATGTTTAACACAAGTATTATTTGATATCAATAGTTTAGCTTCAGTTATATAAAAGAGTTGTACTCACAGTTATCATCAACATCTTTGACGGGATCACCAGCAGGGAATATATCGTCGAAGTTCACCACTCTCTTGGGGTACTTATTATCAACAGGGAACACATCTGCCTCCTCGCCCATAAGCTCCTGCAGCCGGGCGAGGATGAACCCCTCGTTCGGGTCCCGGACCCACACCAGCTGCTTGTCCATCGTCATTGCTTACTGGAAATAAGAATTAGATTGTATTTAAGTTGTACGTAAATTGATTTTGTTGGTTAGCGTTAGTGAGGAGGCCCTTGCAGTGAGAACAATTAATATGGGCTGATGAAAATTATATTTTTATGTAAAAAATATATCGGCCGAATTGAGAATCTCCTCCTTCTTTTGAAGTCGGTATAATATATTAAGTAATTGCTCAATGTGCTCAGTAGCTAAAACATGCCTCATAGAGTAAGATTTCAGTTTTATCGCATTATCTTAATGTGGAAACATTGTGCTACCTGCCCCACTGCACCGACAAGACGTATGAAAAGATTATGGTGATAGGGCTGCCTAATTTTATTCCTTTTTTTAATTTTAAGGAATTAAAAAAATCAATAACTGACCAGGATCTTATTAAATGTCCTTAGATACTACAAAAAGTTAGTCATAATGCACAATGCACATAATACACTAGGGTAGAAGCCTTTAAAAATAATAAAAAGATAAAAAAAATCGCAGTAGGATGAAACCCATTAGAAAAGGAGGGGAATATGATAAAAATAAAAGGAAAAATACCGCATATTCAAACGCAAAATGATGTCGATAAAAACATTTCAGGTCGTTCGAGAAATTTGCCTGATTTAGTAAAAGCTCATTATCACACTGTTTGTATGCGTTTCCTGAGAACATTTACTATGGTACTTAATGTTTATTTTTTTTTACACCATATGAAAGTAGAGATTTCAATGAACAAAAGGCT
>CAJQZM010042799.1:0-18767 GCA_907164665.1 Colias nastes | reverse complement strand
CCACAAAATTTTAACATATGCGTCGTTTTCAGTTTTTAGTGACACCAACAGTTTTGTTAAATTACCGTCAATTATATCATCTCCAACTAATACATGAATTTAATGAAAACAACCATTTAACAAGACACTCACATCAAACGTTACGCATAGTATCCGTGAGTCACGCGCGGGTCACAATATTTTGGTCGTTTGTCACATCCGCCGCGCTAATAATAAAAAGTCCCTCCGGATGTATCGTTTCCTTTGCCTTGAAAATAATCGGATCCAATTAGTACCGGTTTTGGTAATTAGTGAAATGCTCTTTTGTTGTGTATTTGAATGTTTCTAATGTTGGATGATGATACAGACGAGATACGTGGAATATTTCTCTTAATGTTATTTCTTTGATACATTTTCGTGATTTTACTTTCAATTACCGTTAGAAGAAAAATTACGAATTATTCAGAATTTTACGATCTATGATATATCTTAAAATTGTATATAGGTACTTATCAACGTTTGTTATGGTATTTCCTTAAAAATCTCTAATCTAACCTGTTTATTAATACCAATAAAGAGATAATGAACTCAAAAATTCCTCTTAAATATTTGTTTCTAAATTTTCTTACCAGAAATTATTCGTCAACAAAATAATTACAAAAGAAAATTAAAATTATGTTTCACGGAGCTGTACAATAACTTGCTTGTTAGGGAGAAATTGATAAGGATCATGAGGGTAGCATAAATTATATTATCATAAAGAGAATTACTTTAATTTCTGCAGGAAGACTTTTTAATTAAACATTGTTGGAAATTAATTTGTAGATAACAATTTGTTCGTCTATTCATTTCAATTATATTGCTTTTAGGGAAACATGACTTTTATAATCGACTACCCGCAGCTGATTTTGCGCGTCATGAAATAAGAATGGACAGCGGTCACTCATTTTATTGGTATAGGTTGATGTATTAATTCTTGCTATGAAATATGATTATTCTAAAATAGTTTTAATTAAACAGTGTACAGAGAGCATTCAAACGTACCACGAATATGTAAAACAAACGCTGATTTAATCAACTGAAAAAATGTAAGACCTTTTTTTATAAATGTTGTATACGCCTGCTTTATGGCCAAGATTAACACGACACTATACGAAATAATATTAATGTACTTATGTGAATTGTAATTGAGTCATTATTTGGTGTATCAAATAAAATTAAATAAATAAACATCTATGATATGACATGGCAAGTACAGTAACATAATAAAACACCTTAAACGTTTAGCTCCTTGTCTTGTCAATAGATCATTGTCAACTTACGTAGTATTTGTATTCTCTTTGTTGTCAACAGTCAAACTATTAAAAACCAAAGTGTATTCATTCACACGCGTAATTATAGTTGAAAGAATCTATTAGAAAACGAAGCTATTTCTAACAACACTAATCGAAAAACGTCACAACAACGGGGCGACTTAAACTTCTGTCATCAGCTAAAAAAGGAACTTGCATCTTGACCAAGAAGCTTATATCTAATACACTGGAGATTTCGGTATGAACATTGACGTGTAACAAGAAAATATTGCCCAGTTCATGTTTTTTATCACTTTCACACCTAACTTGGTATTGCCACTGTTAATACGAAGTTTTCCCAAGGCTACTATGTATGCTGTAATATTCTGTGCAAAAGGTTAGTTTTTGTATATGAGTTTGTTGATAAATTGCCAACAACGTCATTCAGAAGCATTGTTGGATGAGACAATTATTATTTATGCTAAATAAAATAAGTATCTGAACCAATTATTAAAAAGCGATACTCCCTGATTATGGGTAGTCACCATAATAAAATTGTAGCAACTCTCACTTTGTCAATATGGCATGTGTGTCAAAAAAATTGCGTCGCTTCGAATATTTAAGTTAATATTGTTGCTTATTTAATGAATATTTTCCGAATATAAAGAATGCATTGTATTGTGCAAAATTGCAGAAGTGTTTGGACACCAAATTCTGGCATAGAATTTCTCAGGCAAGTGTATATTTACGTT
Organism: Colias nastes; assembly: GCA_907164665.1. Taxonomy (NCBI): domain Eukaryota; kingdom Metazoa; phylum Arthropoda; class Insecta; order Lepidoptera; family Pieridae; genus Colias; species Colias nastes. The sequence continues at coordinate 16,744 of CAJQZM010042799.1, read as the reverse complement.
ATTTACAATATTCCTCAATACTCCTGCATTTACCTGTTTAGAATCATTTCAATGGCAAAAATTGTCTAATTTAGCATCATTTTAGTAAGCAGTCATGTTAAATTTGTTATTTCCCTAATACTTTATCATTTTTCAACAAGTTTTCAATAAACAAATTTAACCCTTAAATTGATTTCGTCCGTTTTAAAGGACATAGTATTTACACACATGCTGGCGCTGTTACAGTAGACCTAGGAATTGCCAATCGCTATATTGGGAAGGTACTAGCTATGTCCTTCGCGTACATGCAGGTTTCGTTAGCGAAGCGAAGTACAGCCGCGAATGGTGACCATTTGAAATTTGCAAAAAACGGATCTTTAGACTCTCCTGATAAAATTGGTAATAACTGTAAGTATTTTGGCTATTTTGCTTATAATGTTATATTATTAGTTAGAATACGATTGTAAGTATAGTATTTTGACATAATTTTTACATATTTTACAATATTTGGAATGAAAATCTTAGTTTATTCATGATGTCCCATAAAACGGACGTTGACAACTTGGAGTACACACTAGGGTATTCTTCACATGTCCTATGTAACGGACGTTGCCAATAAGGCCCTCCATTTTCAACGTCATCAATTTGATATATTTTTCTCTATTATTATTATGCTTTACAGGAGCATGACTTGGCAATCAATAAAAAATTCCCTCACTACCTCTGGCGGAAGCTGAAGAGTCTGGCGTTGAGTTGAGATGACGATTTCGAAGGAAATGTAGACCTACGGGAGTGATTTCACTATGATAACAGTGTCAATCATTTACCCCCAGCACCATACCTCCGGAATTATACGACATATTGATTTGAGACACAATGAAGACCCAAAAAGTCAGAATTTTTACCATCAACAAAATATTATTGCTGCAGAATTACAGCCATTACATGCGGTGCGAGATGAATCTTCCCTACTTCTCAGTAGTTCTTCAGCCAAAGCATCATGTTACTTACCAGAAATACCACCCAATGTTTGAAAATTTAAATAATAATACCTTACAAATAAAAAAAACTGGCAGCAAATGGATATATATGCCAAAGAATCCAAAAAAAGCGATTTAAATTTCCTGTTTGTTTTGGTACTTCAGGCATGGTATACGACTTCTTTGCATACGATGAAGCAAACACATTTCAATCTGTACAATTTAGTGAATGGGAAGAGGACTTTCTTGGTGTATTAGATAAGTTGTGTAATACTATTTCTATTCCAATTCTTAGCATATTCTTAGGCTGTGATTTTTGTTAGTGTCGTTTTTTAAAATCCATTATTTTTAACGATATCGTTAAAGTTTTAACTAATATTTTAAGACAGATGTTTGAAAAGCTTATACTAGATCGTCCATAATTATAATTTGATAATAATTTTGAATTACAGAGTTGAAAATGTGCATTGTATTCATGTACCACGGTTGCAGGAATAATGTGCAATGTCCGTTATATGTGACGGTTCGAACATGTACATATAATTGGCAATGTCCGTTTTATGTGACATAGTGAAAACAATAGAAAAAATTAAAATTTTTAATTTTTTTTTTTCATTTTCCTCTTTTCTATCCTAATTCCAACACATCCTCCAAATTTGGACATTATACACACAAGTTATCTAGGGGTGACAATTTAAGGGTTAACAAGTAAGGTAACCATGATGACGAGTTTTTATGGATAGCGAAGAGAATATTTTGTAATAACAATATTATGATGAAAATTTACAACACCATTTTAAAGATTGTTACTAGTAATGAAACAACACACGACATCGGTATTGCACTCACATGTAGTTATAAGATTGTTCGTTTTTACATTGAAATTTATACTTTTTTAACTTACCTCATATTTATTTTGTTTTACGTATTTCAGCTTTCCAAAAAGTAAAATAAAAAGAAATATATGTGCCCATCAAGGGTAAAATTACTGAGGATTACGACCCAGAAAAAAATACCTTTTGAAAAATAAACTTTGTAAAGTTAGCTGAAATTTGTGCAAGGCTGCTATAAACAGTTTTTCTTTGATGATTTTGGCTTGAAATTGACCCGTCGAAGCAACGCGTTTAAAAAGAAGATCTGAGTAGCTTACAATTTGGTAAACAGCATCTGATGCAAAACACAACTTTCCTCTATTTACAAAGGATGTTAATGCTATATATCGGTTCATATCCAAGCTTTGTAGCCAAAAGTTATTTAAAACTATCATTCTATACCAATTAAAATTGTATGTACCTATAAAGTATGACCAGTAATATTATAATATAAATACTGTTAAAAATATATTATGTCGTTATTATTTAGACCATGATTTTTAGTTTTTTCTATTTTGAAAAATCCTGAATTTACAAACCAGCGTGGTCACTCCACAGAAAGAGACAAAAAACATGACTGACGTCATTCTAGGTCATATTTTCTTGTTACAAGTTAATGGTCATAGTGCAATCTCCAGTGTATTAGATATAAGCTTCTTGATCTTGACAAACTTCGTACAGAGTTAAATAAAGAATCGAAAGGAGATACAATATGGTAAGTCATTATAATACCTTTTGATGTGAGTGCTTTGATGTGTGACGTTTGTATACTGAAGATGATTTGCCTCAGTTGGCACTTGGTTATTAGAGTTCGTGTACACTGGTTGCAACTAATGAAGAATTTAATTTTCCATTTTTACTAGGTAACTAACGGTGGAAGAAGAGATTACGTAATGTATTCTATATTGAGAATTTAAACTAACTAGTGATGATGATTTTCATGTTTTTCTTGATAATGTACTGTATCTAATTAACAAGATTATAGCATACTAGCTTTCCACCCGCGGCATCGCCCGCGCAGTTTAAGAAAAACCCGCATAGTTCCCGTTCCCGTGGGATTTCCGGGATAAAACCTATCCTATTTCCGGCCTATGTCCTTTCTCGGGTATCAAAATATCTCTATACCAAATTTCATGCAAATTGGTTCAGTAGTTAAGGCGTGATTGAGTAACAGACAGACAGACAGAGTTACTTTCGCATTTATAATATTAGTATGGATAAGTAAATTTATTTATCTTCTTGAATTTCTGATAATTTTGAATGTATGTGTCATCGCCTCTTGCTATTTTCTATTAATTCTATATTCCTTTTTGTGTAATATTAATTATTACGTTTATCTTTCAAAAAACTTTTACACTCCCTATTCGTTTACTAATAAAAAAATTGTCACCATTTTTTCAGAATGTTAGAAGTATTCAATACCAAACGCTTTGAGGTTAACCGTGGCAAGTGGAAGCTTATAATGAATCTAATTATAGACGGTATTTTCGTCGGTATGTATAACGACGTGTTGACTGACGTACCCCCCGTACGTTTAATTTAATATACGAGCACTTTCAAATGAACGGGAATAGGGAGTGTAAAAATATTAATGATTTAATGGCAACATTAAAATGAAATGTTCCGTAATTATTTACAAGTTTTTATGGCTTTCCTCCGGTCTCTATTTTCAGTGTTTTAATTTTATAGTTTTTGAAGACTTTCACCTGCAGTGGTGAAAATAGTTTGACATGAAATAATGCTTACGTATTCTTAAAATATAAATTTATTTCTTATTTTTTTTAAGAAGACAAAACCGCTATCTAGGATAAGATATCAAAGAACATAAGCGCTAAAAAAGCGCGTGATTAGTCACTAAGTAGATTAATTTTTTAGCACTTATGTTTCTCCACATACTAACCTTTGTGGATCAACAAAATAAATAATATTAGTTATTTTTTTTTCCTACTATTTTTTATATATCCTGTTCTAAATGTAGTAGAAAAGACAGCGTTCATTTTACAAAAACAAACTCTTAAATTATACATTTTTAAATACAACTTCCATAAAACATAACATGCTTTATAAAATAACATTTCTAAGTATGTCACGCGGTCAGCTAGGAGCTAATTAAAACATTTTAATGAGTACATTTTAAATTAACGAACATCTAAGAAAAATTATGCAATCCTCAATGTATAATTTTCTCTTTTAAGATCTTACAGAATCATATCGTATTACATTATAATAAGCCCCAAAAACATCAAGAGAATAGCTGGTATTATTCCTAGTTTCAAACTTCGTGTATATTCGTTGTTTTTTCAAGGGAAGTACGGAAATTCGTTATATATTATCAAAATTAAGATATGTACGCTGAATTTATTTTATATGTTAGTTGTTTATAAAGGAAATGATCTATTATTGAAACAGTATTTTTTTAATAAATGGTAAAACATGGAAGTTTAATAAATGATTCAATTTTTACTGAACACACATAACCAACATTAAAAGTAGTAAGATAAGAAATGTACGCAAAATTGCTACAGCAAGTATACTCATATAAGAAACGTAAAATAACTTGTAATATCAAAGACAAATAACCTTTCAACCATATATATGATTATGGTCACAGACTAAATATATTTAGAACCGACTTATTATACCGCCCTAATCTATTAGTTTTATTTTTACACAACAAAACTAAACGACGTTTAAATCTTAAGGCGGGAATAGTTCGATGTATTTACGTTTTGTTTCCATTTTAGTAGATCTATTACTAAACATTAGTTCTTCGAAATGCACCGTGTGGCCTACGCTCGGCGCCGGCGCAATTAAAATCAAGAATATTGTGACCGGTAAAGCTCTTTGTACATTTGTCAGTCGTATTTACATATACAATTTTTTAGTACTTTTAAGGATACGTAATATTAACAAAAATAATAAATTGAAACATGAAATTTGTGGCACGAATGCCATAGATGTTTAATTGTAGAACTACATAATATATAATTCTACGTAAATGTGTAATTGTAATTTTAAATGTAGCTGTACAATTAGGTATTGTAAACAATACTTATGGTCTTAAGATATTATATTTTTAAAACTATCATTTGTTTACTCTAATTATCATATTTACGAAAACAAATTGATATTCATTAAAAAATAATTCAATAAATTTCAACGTGATAAAAGATACAGCAACACAAAATGAGCTCACGTAAACAGAAATAACACAACAATTTATCGTTGATGAAATTGAAATTGTCAATTTTACTTAACCAGAATGCAGCTCAGAATATAGGCCCATAATGGCTACCATTCATGTGCTTATCACTTGCCTATCATTGACTACACGTACCGTGAACCGAGCCTCCAGCATGCTTACCATTGACTGTATGCACAGCGAGCTGAACCTTGAACCTTGGTAAATGATAATATTATGTTATGACGATTCAAAAGTGCTTCTAGAAGAAGTCTAATTGAATAAATAAATGTTTGAATTTGTTTGAGTTTACCAAATTTGTTCTCGTCTATACGCTAGCCGCGCTCTGAACCGAGAACCGAAACTTTCACACGCAGATTTTGATTTCATGCAAGAGGAGGCAACAGAGCAGACGCTTCACCTGATGGTAAGTGCTTCACTTCGCCCATATGGACACACAATGCCAGAAACATTATATGTTGCCGTCCTTTTAAGTAGAAATAAGATCTTCTTGAAGGTCCCGAGTTCGTAGCCGTTTGGAAAGTCTACATGAGGACGTTTGTTTTACATGTCACTGGCGATACGTCAGCAGCAAATCTGCAGCTCACGGTTTGACTGGACTGCGCTTATGAAATGTGTGGACAATGACGGTTTTTGATATAATATTAGTTTTTTTGTAGCATTCAATTGATTGATAAATATAAATCTTTACAGAATAAGGATGGTCAACCCATGGACAAGTCCATCATTATAAACTTTTAAAGAATATTATAAATTCGATTGCTCTGGCGACATTACGGGTGGACGAGAGGTCAAGCGTCCGCGTCGTCCCGGTAAGGCGAAAGACGCGGATTTTAATTATACCTCATGATCGAATATTTTCTATTCTTTAAAAGTTTATAATAACGGATTTGTCCATGAATCGGTACCACTCTTGGCTCTTTTCGTGCGTGTAGTGAATGGTAAGCATAATGATTAAACTGAATAGTAAACCTAGACATCTATTAGCCTCGTTCATCTGTAGTGATCAGCGGGATCGTTTAAATTATTTTAATAGCAATTTGTCACGTGTCAGAATTATCATGATGCCAATTAGAGTAGTTTCTTATGACGTGAGTCAGATGTAATGAAGGTGCCGCGGCGCCTGGAGATCAATATTAATGAATAAGGGAAAGAATTTCTGATAAAAGAATATACATAATATATAAAACTGTCTTCGTTTCTACTTTGAAAATCGTAAATTTTGATACACTGGTCTTGAAAAGACTTGCATTTTCTTTGCTCTTTAAATTATTTGAATGCGGTAAAGTGCAATTTTAAACTTATAAGATATCGTATATGACTAAGTATATTATATCCTATCATATTATCGCCTTCGTTTATTACATTACTTTTTCATAATTATTTTATTCCTGCTTTATGAGTTCTAATTCTACGTACTCTATTAGAACAATTGCATCTTACTACATAAATTATTACGCCACAAACATTACCTATGTCCTACAAACGGTATAAATTAGTGTCCGTCATATTTATTCCCACAAATATCATATGACACGCCTATTAAGATGTTTAGACAAGTAAAATCGATCGCTCAGGGCATTCCTGTTAACAAACCAAGCCATTGTCATGTAAAGCACTTTAAAGTGATGTTGTATGAAGATAGTTTCTAAAACCCAGGTAATTAGGGAAGTCGTATTGTTTCTAACGACACACATTGTATATTGGATTTTTTAAAGCAGACGTGTATTAAGTTGGTTTTATCACCATTTTGTTAATGTCATTGATGTTACGTTTTCTTTCTTTATTCTTTGTTTTAATATTTACTTCATCATTAGTTGTGTGGTTCAAAGGAAATAGCTTAGATCTCATAGATGCTCATGCTCATTTAGAGAATACACTCCAACCAATATATCTCGTCCTACACCTATGAGAAACAATACCAATACCTCTCTTCGCACAGGGATATTACATTCAAACATCTAATCTGCTAGCACATCTTCCATCGAACGTGTCTCCTCAGTCATCAGTTGTTGTTTTTTTTTTCTTTGTTTACTTAAAACATCGATATTTATTAATTTATATTAAATTTATAGATAATTTAATTAAAATTATAAAATTAATTAAAATTAATATTTTCTAGAAAATATTTTCTATATCTATACTTCTATACTAATATTATAAAGAGGAAAGGTTTGTATGTATGTATGTATGGTTTTCACGCATAAACTACTGGACCGATTTTGATGAAATTTGGCACAGATAATCTTTAGACCCTGAGAAAGAACATAGGCTACCTTTTATTGCGAAATATGTACCACGGGCGAAGCCGGGGTGGACTGCTAGTATGAAAATAAAGTTGTTACCTAATAACGTTAACTTTTCTTTTCACTCGTGAAATTATACAATTATCTGGCTTTCTACTGATTCAATTACTGTAATTTAATATCGCTGGTCTATGTCGGCTTATAATAATTAATTTTATGAAATGCTATATTTGTGTCATATTTGATATATTCAATATAAAATAACATTTCATAGAAATATGACTGAATTTTATTTGATTTCTTGGTATTCATGATACTGTTGAGTGTAATTATCTTGTTATTATAATATTATATTACATATTATTTTTGCAGTCTTAATATTATAGGAATTTCTTAATTTCTCTTATTAAGCTCCAAGTATGACAGTTTTTTATTAATCTGTATATTTATGTTGGGTATCCATCATGCTTCAGTATTTATTGAACCACGCTTGCTCCAGGAACGCTAGTTAACAGTTATTATTCTGTGCTCCAGGATATTTTGGTAACCAGACTAATGATACTTTTTGAAGGTCAAGGTCGTGTCAAAGTTCCGTGACCCTTGTTTAGCATGAGGCAAGCACTGCTCAATCTCGAATTCGATTTTAGTATCGTAGTAAAAATTGGATTGTCCTCGATCAGATTCTTCTTTGCCAGAGGATATAATTCCTCTGGCAATCGGTAGCAACATTATAGGATCTTTTCCCACATGGACTTATTTTAGAAGCCCTTAGAATTGTCATATATATTTAAAATAGGGTAACAGTTAGGTTATTAGGAGGTTCACATATCCTAGGCAAGCCAAATCGCAGTTCGCACGTTCTATAGGGGTCCCACCTGCTCGCTTCCTCCAATCAATTTGTAGCTAGTGTCACTTTATATTGTGGCCAATTTGTGACAAGTATGTCACCGTTGATGTGTTCATGATTTATGATATGTATTTCTTGCATTTATCTTGTTCGTAGTAAGATTTGTGACTCACACAGCACACTATAAGAATGATGTTTTTAATTGCTACCTATCTATACTATTCTATACTAATATTATTAAGCCGAAGAGTTTGTTTGTTTGTTTGAACGTGCTAATCTCAGGAACTACCGATCTGATTTGAAAAAATATTATGGTGTTAGATAGCCCATTTATCGAGGAAGGCTATAAGGCTATTTATATTATCATCACGCTAAGACCAACAGGAGCGGAGCAATGCGGGTATATAAATATTCCGATTTATATACATAAAAAGCAAAGTTTGTAGAGTTAAAACAATATGTGTTAGTTGACTGATGGTGATTTTATTACGAATTTTTATTACCATGAATCTTTTGACTGTTATAATATATCTGTCGCTTTCATCACCATTTACACTTATATGAAAATATTTTACCAAGCTTTTTCTATAAATTTATAGTCAAACTAACACTTTAACACTGGTCTAACCACTTAAATGATTTTTTGCCATCTGAAAGCAGCTTTATTCCTGAAATTTCATTTACATACATGGGCTACATTTTTTTTTCATTCCAGTACATTCTTGCAAGAACCACGGTGAGCGGCCAATAGCCACTAAAGGTAAAGATAAATTATTAAGTTGAAAAATTGTTTTCTGTTGCAGTACATACAGTATGGACTCATTATAATATAATGATTTACAAATTTATGTTCATAGGTGGTAGGTGATTGCTTACCACCAGGCGAACCACTACATTAGGCGAACACGCTTTGAGCATATTATTTATACCTTTGTTCACATGAATAGAGATCTTATTAAAAATTAATTGAGTTAAAAGCATTTTAAATAGGTTAATCGAGTAAACTTCCACATCTGTGGAGTATTTGGTTATTTATGAGATTTAAGTCGCTGAAACATGTGGCAATGTGACGTATATTTTTGGACGGAAATAAACAAAATGAATTGTTCATATTAATGAATTTATTTTTAGTGTCGACAGTGGTAGTATAATAGTCTGACGTGCGATGTTTGAACTTTGGTATGGATCAAAATACGCTTGTTACGAAGTTCAAAAATACCGACAAAAAGTAACAACTTTCAACATTTTTCGCGTACAGATTAGCAGATAGATATTTATGTTTTTTTTTAACAATTTCGATTATTATAATGTATTCCATGTTATAGTTTTATAATTTAGAGTTAGAGTTTAAAGTAATTTTCGTCATTTCTATCACAATTATATCTGCTGGCCACAATTGACACGATTTATTCAAATCCTAAAAACCAAGAGCAAAGTCGACAAAGCATTTGAAGTGGTATTAAAAAGGAGCATTAAGGATCTCAAATCGTCGTCAGGAGGAGGGGGGGAGTCCGTTTGCTTTTGTTTTTGTATTCGCTAGTCTTAAGAGTCCTAATACAAAATTGCGCTGAACGAAAGCTAGTATTTTTACGTTTGAACGCGATCATCGTGTAGTCGAGTAGCAAAGGCTGAAAGCACTCAAAGTGGAAACATTATAGGACCTTATTATCTCGGTATCGTCTACTCCACCAATTCTAATCTAGTATCGTGGGCTTCCCGACTACTACGCGCGGGAAAAACGTACTTTAGTAATTTTGTGTCTGACGGAGCAGCGCAACACGTCCTACTCCCTAAAGCGCGGAGCGCGGTCTGCCGTAACAGCGTTTGCGCTCCCGTATATAATCGAAAATTCTAGAGAACTTTAAAATATTCCATTACTTTCATAAATCATATAATATGTATTTTTTTGATTGCAAATTTTTAAGCATAAATCTATCATTTAATGTGTATTTTTTTTTTATTTTTTACTCTGTTGTATGTTTTAGAAATTCGACGCCAAATACACATAAAATTTCATCAAAGTAAGGCTATTTTAACTTAGATTTTCTTTGAATTTTTGAATAAAAGTACTTAAATTGCCTCGAACATATTTTAGGATGTCTCAGTGTCTTTACTGTTGTATATTTTATATGAAAACTTCTTCTTTTAAATTCCGTGTAAACTACAAAGACACGAACGTCCCGCATGGAAAAAATTGAAACACGCCTCAGGTTATTGGCTATTAAACAAACTGGACAATGAATATCAATAAATTGTCTCGAACATATTTTAGATATTGAATGAATCTTTAATTTAAGATAATAAAACACATTGTTACTAATTTAGTTTTGTTAAACGAGCGCCTAAAGAATTACAGAAACAAGTCAAAATCACTCTAAAATCGATATGGACTCTTAATGGAATGTCCAAATTACCATCCACTTTTGATAATGCATTTCAAACGGAATATTTGTTTGTAATTTAACGTCCAATCGTTCGCAACGTATTTGTTATTTCCTCAAAGCGAAATGTTTATTTGGCATTTAATTGGATATTTTATTGCTATTCGCTGCCTGATAAACAATTCCTTTGAAGGTTTTGTGACGGAGTTTTTATTCAGATTTCGATTGGACAGAATAAGTGACCCATGGATTTTCTTAACATTCTAATGTAATAGATGTGTAGCTTTGTTTCGTGATTGATTAATTCTGAGCAATTCTTCGTATTTGATTGTGCTGATACAATATTTTTTTATACCGATAAATAATACTATTACAAATATTGTTTACGAATAATTCAATACTGAAGAGACGAAATCATTGGTATAATATGGTACCTACCTACCTGTTTAGTAATTTCATAATATTATGTAAATTTTAAAACCGTGCATACTGATAAATGTTAAATTAAAATTTTATTGTAATTTTTATGATTACACCTGACTACATTTTTTTTTTTTTAGTTTTCTATAGATTATTCATTTAATACAATAAATAACCAAAACCAACTTATTTAATCTGTATTCCTCCGCCTCTTTCGTCAATTTATTTTTCTTTCGAATCTTTTAAGCCCAGATAACATAGCCAACCCCGCAGTCGAATCCATTTAGCGTTTTTGAAAGGTTGACAAACGTGATTTTTTTATTATATGATAGTAGATCAATCACAATACGAACCACCCCCATGGCCTGTACATTTATCATTCGTTCAAGTACTTCCGTGTTTGTCCGGGTTACATTGATATTAATTGAGGCCATAAATCTTGACTGATAGCATTTCCCTTTTCTGAGTTCTTGGTACTAACACTAGTATTAACCGACTATGTGAAAAAGTAAGCTAATGCTGTGTGTATAATCTTAATATATATAAATCTCGTGTCACAATGTTTGTCCTCAATGGACTCCTAAACCACTTAACCGATTATAATAAAATTCGCACACCATGTGCAGTTCGATCCAACTTGAGAGATAGGATAGTTTAAACATGTAGGTACCATGGGCGAAGCCGGGGCGGACCGTTAGTCTATATAGACACGACTTTCTTTTATATACACATATACTAGCGACCCGTCCCGGCTTCGCACGGGTGCAATGGCGGCCGGCCGGTACCGCCGCAAACGCTACGTCCCGCAATTTTTAAATCCATACTAATATTATAAATGCGAAAGTAACTCTGTCTGTCTGTCTGTTACTCAATCACGCCTTAACTACTGAACCAATTTGCATGAAATTTGGTATAGAGATATTTTGATACCCGAGAAAGGACATAGGCTACTTTTTACCCCGGGAAATAGGATAGGTTTTATCCCGGAAATCCCACGGGAACGGGAACTATGCGGGTTTTTCTTTGACTGCGCGGGTGAAGCCGCGGGTGGAAAGCTAGTCTGTAATATCTTCGAGAATATTCACTTAAATCATACGGTGTAAAGGGCCATATAGATCTATATTAAATGAACAATGTATTCAAGGTATTTAATTGGTTAAGGATTAATGCTGTATTGGTTAAAATCGCTTCGAAAATTAACCATTATTTGTCGTAAAAAGTAAATGACAAAAAAAAGTTATTGTGGGTTATCCATAAGAGATATACAATAGACATATACCATCACGGACTTTTCTATAGACCTTTTCAATGTGTACAATACTTAGTACATTATTTTGATAAAACTCGTAGGGTTTAGCCTGCGTTTGCAATGTAAGCGGAAAAAATGTAATTATTTACGACATCACATTAGAAACCTCAAAAATAACAGTACTTCTCCACTATTTAATGGATGTTATTATACATATAAACCTTCCTCTTGAATCACTCTATCTATTAAAAAAAACCGCATCAAAATCCGTTGCGTAGTTTCAAAGATTTAAGCGTACAAAGGGACATAGGGAAATAGGGAAATAGGGACATAGGGAAATAGGGACATAGGGAAATAGGGACAGAGAAAGCGACTTTGTTTTATACTATGTAGTGATATATATAATAGAAAGTCGTGTTAGTTACTCCACTTATAACTCAAGAACGGCTGAACCGATTTAGCTGAAAATTTGCAGGGAGGTAGTTTAAAGCCAGGAGGAGGACATAGGATACTAAATATGTACCACGGGCGAAGCCGGGGCGGACCACTACTATATTATAGTATTGCGCTATGATGGATGTCTTAGTTTCGTATATTTTTATGGAAATGTGGTAAGGTACATTTTCAAATTCTAGTCTTCTGTCCTCTTGTAAATTATCTTAATTGAACTAAGTTACTAAATAAGTGAAAAAAACTAAGTAAGTAAAAGTTAAAATCTGTTTTTGGTCTGGTCTGACAGTTTCAATAGCATATTGTCCCCGACCTTGCTTAAGTTCACTACACTTTACTGCATAACAGCGGTTTCCTGTACAAATTCCTAATTCAAGCCATTACATTGTGCCATCACATTTATCTATAAATTTATATTAGTAAATATTCATATACATTCTGTAATATATCCAAGAGTTAGTGCATAAACATTAATACACATAGATTCTTATACATTATCTGAATATATTTTATTTTATTTTATAATCTAAAACAATCCAGACAATAATTATTACGAACCTCTCTACAACCAGGTAGGTACAAAATCAAATCGCTAAAAGCTGACGAATGTTGACAGTCTTTGTTTAAACCAGTCCAAATATTTAGACTACACATCAAATGTAAGACAAAACGGCTTGTAATTCGCACATGTGATCTCCTATTCCATAGGTACATTTAGATTTTTTTGCTATTTATAATATGACCTTGGCATTGTTACAGTTATTAAAGTACTTAACAGTAGGTATAGTTTGTGCTAAAGTAGATAACATTTTTTTGCTTCGGCATCTTTAAACTGACTATCCTACTAATATTATAAATGCGAAAGTTTGTGAGGATGGAGTATTTATGTGTATGTTTATTATTCATTCACGAAAATACTACTGAACCGATTACAATGAAATTTAGCACACATTCAATGAAATTTAATCGGAAAATCGCACGGGAACGGGAACTATTCGAGTTTTTCTTTGAAAAAGCAGGCGAAGCCGCGGACGGAAAGCTAGTATATTATAAATATAAAGTACTAGGTAGTAAAATTTTCTTTATAGTAAAAACACTTATTCTAACAATAATGAAATAAACTTCTACGGTATCGAAAGAGAAGAAAAAGTAGATGTATGGAAAGAATTGAAATCCCAAATTGATAACGAAGATTTAAAACCTAATAAGTATTAAGTAGGTATATAAATTTGGAATTTATGTTTAAGGTGGGTATTTAACAGCTCTTCAATCTATAAATATTTAGATAGTTTAAATTAGTACCTTTGTTAAAACTGCCCTCCGATAAGAAGATAGAGTTCCACTTTTTTCGATATTTACACAAACAATAACAAAATAATAATGTTAACTTCTCTTAGTATTATAAATAATTAAAAACAGTCACATAATGAGCAGTCTTCTAGAACCTATTGAAAGAAATTTGAAATTTAAAAAAATCTCAATATTTTTCTTTTTATGTGTAGGTTGCCAGTTAATTCCAGAAGAAAAAATATTAACAAAACAATAGTTTTTTTTTATTACTTAACAGCAAATCTTTCCATTACAATCATTCTAATTCCAAAAGCGAATAACATAATAAATTTTTATATTATTTATCTACCACTATCTACAAATAAATAAAAATTCCAATAATCATACAAATCCAAATTCAACATTCCGAACACATACCAAATTAAAAAAAGAACACTCCATAAAAAAGCACTAAACGTCACAATTCCCGCCAACATCGATTGACCACAGATTATCAAACGTCACTGAACCGCCATTTTGACGCGCGCGCGCGCTGCGTTCCCGCTAACTACTGCCCGTGATTACCATCTCGATTACTATAAATAAATTTATCTCCCTAGTGTGGGATAGTATAGCCAGAGATAATATAAAACGCGCTATGCGTAGGCGTCTACGCATTTGTCCTTTGATTTTATGCATTTTATTTTGCACAGCTGCGACTTTTCATGGAATGCTTTAATGTTACTTGATTCATGAAGATATTTGGTGAAACTATCGTTCAAGCGTATAGGTAACTACATTCTCTATTTCTTTTTCAAAATCCAGTATAATAAAGGTAAGTAACTAACGCAATGTTTATCAAGTGGACCTATGATGTTCTGATAAAAAATGAATTTAATTTTTTAATAATTCAACAGCGAATGTAATTCTTCGTAAACAAGTATTATAATCTGGATATTCATTATAATCTAAACGAAATGTGGTCGGATCGCTGTTCCTCAACCTCAAAAAATTATTACGTAATTAGGTATCTCCAAAAATTCAACAAAATTCTTTATTATATTTGCAAATAACATTGTCTATAAATAGTTTAATCGATTTAATATTCCAAAACTTTTAATAGCAAAATCTACATATACATAATATTATACTGTTTTCATGTTAGGTAAACGATAAAACTTGGTGAAAACATGAAAACTGTCTAGATATAAATCACGTTGTTATACTGAACACTTTCAGATTTCTCTTGTTTTTATTATTATTTTATACTATAGCACTGCGATAAATAAAATAAAATAAATGATTGTAAACTCAACAACTCAACTGCTCAATTATCCACTAAACAAAAAAACTCTTTAGCTTTATAATATTACTAGCTTTACGCCCGCGGCTTCGTCCGCGTATTTAAAGAAAAACCCGCATAGTTCCCGTTCCCGTGGGATTTTCGGGATAAAACCTATCCTATGTGTTAATCCAAGTTACCCTCTTTATGTGTGCTAAATTTAATTGTAATCGGTTCAGTAGTATTTGCGTGAAAGAGTAACAAACACACACATACACATCCTCACAAACATTCGCATTTATAATATTTAGATAGAGGATTAGTATAGATATTCCAAAACTAATAAGTAATAACAGTTAGAGTAAAACATCCGTATTTCAAAATCGCTCGCTACTCAATATAAACAGCTAATTTGCATACATTATATTTGCTTTCATATGTTAATATCTTCTTGAATGTTTTTTGAAATCTCCGCGCTATGAGCAATTGTTAGTCGAGAGCATTCGATAAGGTCATTTGCTTGAATTTAAATAAATATGTAATTCAATAAGATGTTAGTACGTAGAATATATGCGTAGGTACTTTAATGAAAATTTCACTGTTCTTTGCGTTATGCAAATTATAATAATATGTATCATTATAACATATCATATTACAAAATATTATTCTAGAAATGATTCGATAATGTTGATATCTAACTTAGAAATATTCTTTCAGAAATCACAACATAAAAATTGTTTAAATTACTGTACCTACAAATCGTTTATGACAGCTAACAACTTTTTGTACGCCCTATTTTCCTTCTCAAGATGCTACTTTATAAATTATTTTTCCTCTTTTCAGAAGACTGGGTAACAATTAAAACTAGCCAGTGGACAAAATATAGCCATAACATACTATTTCCAAACGAAAATTTAGTCAAAACAGTTTGAAACAAAAAAGCTCTGCCGACTCTTCTTTATAGAAACTGATTTCCGAACCGGTGGTAAATAATTTATATGTATTATGAAATTTCAAAACAGTTTCTAGAAGAATTCTTCTTGAATAAGTAAGTGTTTGAGTTTGAGTAATCTTTCCAGACTTACACTTACGTTTTAAAACGATTTCAGATATATAATAATAATGGGATATTAGTTGTTTCTCAAGACTAGCCTTGTCGCATTATTAATTTGACAGCCTCATGTAGGGGTTTATTATGAAAACATTGAACCATATTAATTTATTACCCGGGCTTGCACAAGTCGTGAATTAATTATATAAGTTAATGTTCTCTTGCGAGTTTCTAAAGCTACATAATAACCGTACTTTTATGTTCAGAAATACTATGAACAGTAAACTTGAAAATAATAACGTTATTTGGATATTTAGTAATTTATTTCCGAACAGTTCATATGATTTTATAAAAAATTTATAAGAACTTTATAAAAATTAAATATTAAAAATATCTAACCAAATACTATTAAAGAAACTCATACATACTAAGACGTTACGAACTTTCTAAATTTCCTACATTTTTGCACCATCATGCTATCCCAAACTATCGACTTTTTGATATAAAAGCTTCACA
>CAJQZM010042797.1:0-14025 GCA_907164665.1 Colias nastes | reverse complement strand
AAATCCCACGGGAACGGGAACTATGCGGGTTTTCCTTTGCAAACGCGGGCGAAGCCGCGGGCGGAAATCTAGTTAAACTATATGTGTTTCTCCTCTGAAAAAGATGAGACTTTATTTTAATATTTGCACATTTAACATACGTATAACTTTTACATTGACAATTAACAATATAAAGTTACAACACTTACACACAAATTAAACACTTCAACAAATATTATAACAATAATAACAAATAATAACAACAATCAACAAATACAAAATTTAACAATTACGTAATAATTATAACTTTTGAATGAAATGTGTGCTTTATGTTCTAAGGCTAAGCGCGCACCACGATTTTAATTTTTGCGACACGATTTCAAAATCGCGCTGTAGAAAATCGCAGAGAGTACGGTGCGCGCACAGCGATAATTTAATAGTGATCATTACTCACTTTCATCATTGATTTCGTACAAGTTGCTTGTCTTTATTTACTACTTTGGAGGATAAGAAAAAAAAAAGAAAAGCAAAATGTGACAAATCACAATTTTAAAATCGCTGCGATTATTTAATCGCATGTGCGCGCATTGTCATATTAACTCATACGTTGTATTTCTGCGATAAAATAATCACGCTGCATAAAATCGTGGTGCGCGCTTAGCCTTACGGTACCAAGCGACCTTCAAGCGACTGACGAAAGACTGCACGTGGCACCTGCGGACAGCGTAAACTGGTTTATTCTGGTTTTGTGCGTGTTTCCACTTTCAACTATCAAGTGACGATTTATTTATTTGTTTTGTTTCGTAATTATTATTGTCAAATATTAATAACGAAACAAATTATTATGGACACGATATTTTATTGTTTCACGGTAGTCGTCTTGTCGTTTGCTCAAGGACGTGAAATTGAATGATAATTATATTTTTTTTTTATAAAGTCAAAACCATTTTCTTTCAAATAAAAACTTGTTTTTATTGAAAACAAAAATCAGAGTGTTGCTAGGAATAAGTATAAAATTAAATAGTAATGTTAGGATATCGAAACATTTTTGTATAGGCCTGAACGATATAGTGGAAACGCGCTCTAAGATCTGAGTAATATACACACCACTACATAATATGCAAAAATTTCTCCAAGCTAATTTACCTTGTACTAATATTATACTAATGTTGTACTAATATTATAAATGTGAAAGTAACTCTGTCTGTCTGTCTGTTACTCAATCACGCCTACTGAACCAATTTGCATGAAATTTGGTATAGAGATATTTTGATACCCGAGAAAGGACATAGGATAGGTTTTATCCCGGAAATCCCACGGGAACGGAAACTATGCGGGTTTTTCTTTGACTGCGCGGGCGATGCCGCGGGCGGAAAGCTAGTATATAATATCTACACAACAATATAACATTCATTCAAATCATACAAACAAACATACATAAACAAACAGACAGATTTTTTTACGGATTCGTGCTCTATACTGTTTCCCTAATAGGTATTGTTTTTTTGAATATATTACATACGTATACACTTTTTTTACTGTTTTATTATATGTATAGATTATCATCAATAATTATAAATAAAAAATAATAATGAATTATCATATTACATAATATTTCAACTTCACTGTTTTATATAATTATTTCATTAATATACTACCGAAAATACGCGTTGAACGAGCGAAGAATATTGTGTTTAATTTAGCGTCCGATGAACTTTACGTGTACGATGAGCCGGGTGTATGATGGAAGAATGATTGCGCGCGGCATGGCGCGCTATGGCCCCGCCCATTAAACTATAGAAATTCTCTGGCTTTATGCGCCCTCTTAAGGCGGGAATAGTTCGATGTATTTACGTTTTGTTTCCATTTTAGTAGATCTATTACTAAACATTAGTTCTTCGAAATGCACCGTGTGGCCTACGCTCGGCGCCGGCGCAATTAAAATCAAGAATATTGTGACCGGTAAAGCTCTTTGTACATTTGTCAGTCGTATTTACATATACAATTTTTTAGTACTTTTAAGGATACGTAATATTAACAAAAATAATAAATTGAAACATGAAATTTGTGGCACGAATGCCATAGATGTTTAATTGTAGAACTACATAATATATAATTCTACGTAAATGTGTAATTGTAATTTTAAATGTAGCTGTACAATTAGGTATTGTAAACAATACTTATGGTCTTAAGATATTATATTTTTAAAACTATCATTTGTTTACTCTAATTATCATATTTACGAAAACAAATTGATATTCATTAAAAAATAATTCAATAAATTTCAACGTGATAAAAGATACAGCAACACAAAATGAGCTCACGTAAACAGAAATAACACAACAATTTATCGTTGATGAAATTGAAATTGTCAATTTTACTTAACCAGAATGCAGCTCAGAATATAGGCCCATAATGGCTACCATTCATGTGCTTATCACTTGCCTATCATTGACTACACGTACCGTGAACCGAGCCTCCAGCATGCTTACCATTGACTGTATGCACAGCGAGCTGAACCTTGAACCTTGGTAAATGATAATATTATGTTATGACGATTCAAAAGTGCTTCTAGAAGAAGTCTAATTGAATAAATAAATGTTTGAATTTGTTTGAGTTTACCAAATTTGTTCTCGTCTATACGCTAGCCGCGCTCTGAACCGAGAACCGAAACTTTCACACGCAGATTTTGATTTCATGCAAGAGGAGGCAACAGAGCAGACGCTTCACCTGATGGTAAGTGCTTCACTTCGCCCATATGGACACACAATGCCAGAAACATATGTTGCCGTCCTTTTAAGTAGAAATAAGATCTTCTTGAAGGTCCCGAGTTCGTAGCCGTTTGGAAAGTCTACATGAGGACGTTTGTTTTACATGTCACTGGCGATACGTCAGCAGCAAATCTGCAGCTCACGGTTTGACTGGACTGCGCTTATGAAATGTGTGGACAATGACGGTTTTTGATATAATATTAGTTTTTTTGTAGCATTCAATTGATTGATAAATATAAATCTTTACAGAATAAGGATGGTCAACCCATGGACAAGTCCATCATTATAAACTTTTAAAGAATATTATAAATTCGATTGCTCTGGCGACATTACGGGTGGACGAGAGGTCAAGCGTCCGCGTCGTCCCGGTAAGGCGAAAGACGCGGATTTTAATTATACCTCATGATCGAATATTTTCTATTCTTTAAAAGTTTATAATAACGGATTTGTCCATGAATCGGTACCACTCTTGGCTCTTTTCGTGCGTGTAGTGAATGGTAAGCATAATGATTAAACTGAATAGTAAACCTAGACATCTATTAGCCTCGTTCATCTGTAGTGATCAGCGGGATCGTTTAAATTATTTTAATAGCAATTTGTCACGTGTCAGAATTATCATGATGCCAATTAGAGTAGTTTCTTATGACGTGAGTCAGATGTAATGAAGGTGCCGCGGCGCCTGGAGATCAATATTAATGAATAAGGGAAAGAATTTCTGATAAAAGAATATACATAATATATAAAACTGTCTTCGTTTCTACTTTGAAAATCGTAAATTTTGATACACTGGTCTTGAAAAGACTTGCATTTTCTTTGCTCTTTAAATTATTTGAATGCGGTAAAGTGCAATTTTAAACTTATAAGATATCGTATATGACTAAGTATATTATATCCTATCATATTATCGCCTTCGTTTATTACATTACTTTTTCATAATTATTTTATTCCTGCTTTATGAGTTCTAATTCTACGTACTCTATTAGAACAATTGCATCTTACTACATAAATTATTACGCCACAAACATTACCTATGTCCTACAAACGGTATAAATTAGTGTCCGTCATATTTATTCCCACAAATATCATATGACACGCCTATTAAGATGTTTAGACAAGTAAAATCGATCGCTCAGGGCATTCCTGTTAACAAACCAAGCCATTGTCATGTAAAGCACTTTAAAGTGATGTTGTATGAAGATAGTTTCTAAAACCCAGGTAATTAGGGAAGTCGTATTGTTTCTAACGACACACATTGTATATTGGATTTTTTAAAGCAGACGTGTATTAAGTTGGTTTTATCACCATTTTGTTAATGTCATTGATGTTACGTTTTCTTTCTTTATTCTTTGTTTTAATATTTACTTCATCATTAGTTGTGTGGTTCAAAGGAAATAGCTTAGATCTCATAGATGCTCATGCTCATTTAGAGAATACACTCCAACCAATATATCTCGTCCTACACCTATGAGAAACAATACCAATACCTCTCTTCGCACAGGGATATTACATTCAAACATCTAATCTGCTAGCACATCTTCCATCGAACGTGTCTCCTCAGTCATCAGTTGTTGTTTTTTTTTTCTTTGTTTACTTAAAACATCGATATTTATTAATTTATATTAAATTTATAGATAATTTAATTAAAATTATAAAATTAATTAAAATTAATATTTTCTAGAAAATATTTTCTATATCTATACTTCTATACTAATATTATAAAGAGGAAAGGTTTGTATGTATGTATGTATGGTTTTCACGCATAAACTACTGGACCGATTTTGATGAAATTTGGCACAGATAATCTTTAGACCCTGAGAAAGAACATAGGCTACCTTTTATTGCGAAATATGTACCACGGGCGAAGCCGGGGTGGACTGCTAGTATGAAAATAAAGTTGTTACCTAATAACGTTAACTTTTCTTTTCACTCGTGAAATTATACAATTATCTGGCTTTCTACTGATTCAATTACTGTAATTTAATATCGCTGGTCTATGTCGGCTTATAATAATTAATTTTATGAAATGCTATATTTGTGTCATATTTGATATATTCAATATAAAATAACATTTCATAGAAATATGACTGAATTTTATTTGATTTCTTGGTATTCATGATACTGTTGAGTGTAATTATCTTGTTATTATAATATTATATTACATATTATTTTTGCAGTCTTAATATTATAGGAATTTCTTAATTTCTCTTATTAAGCTCCAAGTATGACAGTTTTTTATTAATCTGTATATTTATGTTGGGTATCCATCATGCTTCAGTATTTATTGAACCACGCTTGCTCCAGGAACGCTAGTTAACAGTTATTATTCTGTGCTCCAGGATATTTTGGTAACCAGACTAATGATACTTTTTGAAGGTCAAGGTCGTGTCAAAGTTCCGTGACCCTTGTTTAGCATGAGGCAAGCACTGCTCAATCTCGAATTCGATTTTAGTATCGTAGTAAAAATTGGATTGTCCTCGATCAGATTCTTCTTTGCCAGAGGATATAATTCCTCTGGCAATCGGTAGCAACATTATAGGATCTTTTCCCACATGGACTTATTTTAGAAGCCCTTAGAATTGTCATATATATTTAAAATAGGGTAACAGTTAGGTTATTAGGAGGTTCACATATCCTAGGCAAGCCAAATCGCAGTTCGCACGTTCTATAGGGGTCCCACCTGCTCGCTTCCTCCAATCAATTTGTAGCTAGTGTCACTTTATATTGTGGCCAATTTGTGACAAGTATGTCACCGTTGATGTGTTCATGATTTATGATATATATTTCTTGCATTTATCTTGTTCGTAGTAAGATTTGTGACTCACACAGCACACTATAAGAATGATGTTTTTAATTGCTACCTATCTATACTATTCTATACTAATATTATTAAGCCGAAGAGTTTGTTTGTTTGTTTGAACGTGCTAATCTCAGGAACTACCGATCTGATTTGAAAAAATATTATGGTGTTAGATAGCCCATTTATCGAGGAAGGCTATAAGGCTATTTATATTATCATCACGCTAAGACCAACAGGAGCGGAGCAATGCGGGTATATAAATATTCCGATTTATATACATAAAAAGCAAAGTTTGTAGAGTTAAAACAATATGTGTTAGTTGACTGATGGTGATTTTATTACGAATTTTTATTACCATGAATCTTTTGACTGTTATAATATATCTGTCGCTTTCATCACCATTTACACTTATATGAAAATATTTTACCAAGCTTTTTCTATAAATTTATAGTCAAACTAACACTTTAACACTGGTCTAACCACTTAAATGATTTTTTGCCATCTGAAAGCAGCTTTATTCCTGAAATTTCATTTACATACATGGGCTACATTTTTTTTTCATTCCAGTACATTCTTGCAAGAACCACGGTGAGCGGCCAATAGCCACTAAAGGTAAAGATAAATTATTAAGTTGAAAAATTGTTTTCTGTTGCAGTACATACAGTATGGACTCATTATAATATAATGATTTACAAATTTATGTTCATAGGTGGTAGGTGATTGCTTACCACCAGGCGAACCACTACATTAGGCGAACACGCTTTGAGCATATTATTTATACCTTTGTTCACATGAATAGAGATCTTATTAAAAATTAATTGAGTTAAAAGCATTTTAAATAGGTTAATCGAGTAAACTTCCACATCTGTGGAGTATTTGGTTATTTATGAGATTTAAGTCGCTGAAACATGTGGCAATGTGACGTATATTTTTGGACGGAAATAAACAAAATGAATTGTTCATATTAATGAATTTATTTTTAGTGTCGACAGTGGTAGTATAATAGTCTGACGTGCGATGTTTGAACTTTGGTATGGATCAAAATACGCTTGTTACGAAGTTCAAAAATACCGACAAAAAGTAACAACTTTCAACATTTTTCGCGTACAGATTAGCAGATAGATATTTATGTTTTTTTTTAACAATTTCGATTATTATAATGTATTCCATGTTATAGTTTTATAATTTAGAGTTAGAGTTTAAAGTAATTTTCGTCATTTCTATCACAATTATATCTGCTGGCCACAATTGACACGATTTATTCAAATCCTAAAAACCAAGAGCAAAGTCGACAAAGCATTTGAAGTGGTATTAAAAAGGAGCATTAAGGATCTCAAATCGTCGTCAGGAGGAGGGGGGGAGTCCGTTTGCTTTTGTTTTTGTATTCGCTAGTCTTAAGAGTCCTAATACAAAATTGCGCTGAACGAAAGCTAGTATTTTTACGTTTGAACGCGATCATCGTGTAGTCGAGTAGCAAAGGCTGAAAGCACTCAAAGTGGAAACATTATAGGACCTTATTATCTCGGTATCGTCTACTCCACCAATTCTAATCTAGTATCGTGGGCTTCCCGACTACTACGCGCGGGAAAAACGTACTTTAGTAATTTTGTGTCTGACGGAGCAGCGCAACACGTCCTACTCCCTAAAGCGCGGAGCGCGGTCTGCCGTAACAGCGTTTGCGCTCCCGTATATAATCGAAAATTCTAGAGAACTTTAAAATATTCCATTACTTTCATAAATCATATAATATGTATTTTTTTGATTGCAAATTTTTAAGCATAAATCTATCATTTAATGTGTATTTTTTTTTTATTTTTTACTCTGTTGTATGTTTTAGAAATTCGACGCCAAATACACATAAAATTTCATCAAAGTAAGGCTATTTTAACTTAGATTTTCTTTGAATTTTTGAATAAAAGTACTTAAATTGCCTCGAACATATTTTAGGATGTCTCAGTGTCTTTACTGTTGTATATTTTATATGAAAACTTCTTCTTTTAAATTCCGTGTAAACTACAAAGACACGAACGTCCCGCATGGAAAAAATTGAAACACGCCTCAGGTTATTGGCTATTAAACAAACTGGACAATGAATATCAATAAATTGTCTCGAACATATTTTAGATATTGAATGAATCTTTAATTTAAGATAATAAAACACATTGTTACTAATTTAGTTTTGTTAAACGAGCGCCTAAAGAATTACAGAAACAAGTCAAAATCACTCTAAAATCGATATGGACTCTTAATGGAATGTCCAAATTACCATCCACTTTTGATAATGCATTTCAAACGGAATATTTGTTTGTAATTTAACGTCCAATCGTTCGCAACGTATTTGTTATTTCCTCAAAGCGAAATGTTTATTTGGCATTTAATTGGATATTTTATTGCTATTCGCTGCCTGATAAACAATTCCTTTGAAGGTTTTGTGACGGAGTTTTTATTCAGATTTCGATTGGACAGAATAAGTGACCCATGGATTTTCTTAACATTCTAATGTAATAGATGTGTAGCTTTGTTTCGTGATTGATTAATTCTGAGCAATTCTTCGTATTTGATTGTGCTGATACAATATTTTTTTATACCGATAAATAATACTATTACAAATATTGTTTACGAATAATTCAATACTGAAGAGACGAAATCATTGGTATAATATGGTACCTACCTACCTGTTTAGTAATTTCATAATATTATGTAAATTTTAAAACCGTGCATACTGATAAATGTTAAATTAAAATTTTATTGTAATTTTTATGATTACACCTGACTACATTTTTTTTTTTTTAGTTTTCTATAGATTATTCATTTAATACAATAAATAACCAAAACCAACTTATTTAATCTGTATTCCTCCGCCTCTTTCGTCAATTTATTTTTCTTTCGAATCTTTTAAGCCCAGATAACATAGCCAACCCCGCAGTCGAATCCATTTAGCGTTTTTGAAAGGTTGACAAACGTGATTTTTTTATTATATGATAGTAGATCAATCACAATACGAACCACCCCCATGGCCTGTACATTTATCATTCGTTCAAGTACTTCCGTGTTTGTCCGGGTTACATTGATATTAATTGAGGCCATAAATCTTGACTGATAGCATTTCCCTTTTCTGAGTTCTTGGTACTAACACTAGTATTAACCGACTATGTGAAAAAGTAAGCTAATGCTGTGTGTATAATCTTAATATATATAAATCTCGTGTCACAATGTTTGTCCTCAATGGACTCCTAAACCACTTAACCGATTATAATAAAATTCGCACACCATGTGCAGTTCGATCCAACTTGAGAGATAGGATAGTTTAAACATGTAGGTACCATGGGCGAAGCCGGGGCGGACCGTTAGTCTATATAGACACGACTTTCTTTTATATACACATATACTAGCGACCCGCCCCGGCTTCGCACGGGTGCAATGGCGGCCGGCCGGTACCGCCGCAAACGCTACGTCCCGCAATTTTTAAATCCATACTAATATTATAAATGCGAAAGTAACTCTGTCTGTCTGTCTGTTACTCAATCACGCCTTAACTACTGAACCAATTTGCATGAAATTTGGTATAGAGATATTTTGATACCCGAGAAAGGACATAGGCTACTTTTTACCCCGGGAAATAGGATAGGTTTTATCCCGGAAATCCCACGGGAACGGGAACTATGCGGGTTTTTCTTTGACTGCGCGGGTGAAGCCGCGGGTGGAAAGCTAGTCTGTAATATCTTCGAGAATATTCACTTAAATCATACGGTGTAAAGGGCCATATAGATCTATATTAAATGAACAATGTATTCAAGGTATTTAATTGGTTAAGGATTAATGCTGTATTGGTTAAAATCGCTTCGAAAATTAACCATTATTTGTCGTAAAAAGTAAATGACAAAAAAAAGTTATTGTGGGTTATCCATAAGAGATATACAATAGACATATACCATCACGGACTTTTCTATAGACCTTTTCAATGTGTACAATACTTAGTACATTATTTTGATAAAACTCGTAGGGTTTAGCCTGCGTTTGCAATGTAAGCGGAAAAAATGTAATTATTTACGACATCACATTAGAAACCTCAAAAATAACAGTACTTCTCCACTATTTAATGGATGTTATTATACATATAAACCTTCCTCTTGAATCACTCTATCTATTAAAAAAAACCGCATCAAAATCCGTTGCGTAGTTTCAAAGATTTAAGCGTACAAAGGGACATAGGGAAATAGGGAAATAGGGACATAGGGAAATAGGGACATAGGGAAATAGGGACAGAGAAAGCGACTTTGTTTTATACTATGTAGTGATATATATAATAGAAAGTCGTGTTAGTTACTCCACTTATAACTCAAGAACGGCTGAACCGATTTAGCTGAAAATTTGCAGGGAGGTAGTTTAAAGCCAGGAGGAGGACATAGGATACTAAATATGTACCACGGGCGAAGCCGGGGCGGACCACTACTATATTATAGTATTGCGCTATGATGGATGTCTTAGTTTCGTATATTTTTATGGAAATGTGGTAAGGTACATTTTCAAATTCTAGTCTTCTGTCCTCTTGTAAATTATCTTAATTGAACTAAGTTACTAAATAAGTGAAAAAAACTAAGTAAGTAAAAGTTAAAATCTGTTTTTGGTCTGGTCTGACAGTTTCAATAGCATATTGTCCCCGACCTTGCTTAAGTTCACTACACTTTACTGCATAACAGCGGTTTCCTGTACAAATTCCTAATTCAAGCCATTACATTGTGCCATCACATTTATCTATAAATTTATATTAGTAAATATTCATATACATTCTGTAATATATCCAAGAGTTAGTGCATAAACATTAATACACATAGATTCTTATACATTATCTGAATATATTTTATTTTATTTTATAATCTAAAACAATCCAGACAATAATTATTACGAACCTCTCTACAACCAGGTAGGTACAAAATCAAATCGCTAAAAGCTGACGAATGTTGACAGTCTTTGTTTAAACCAGTCCAAATATTTAGACTACACATCAAATGTAAGACAAAACGGCTTGTAATTCGCACATGTGATCTCCTATTCCATAGGTACATTTAGATTTTTTTGCTATTTATAATATGACCTTGGCATTGTTACAGTTATTAAAGTACTTAACAGTAGGTATAGTTTGTGCTAAAGTAGATAACATTTTTTTGCTTCGGCATCTTTAAACTGACTATCCTACTAATATTATAAATGCGAAAGTTTGTGAGGATGGAGTATTTATGTGTATGTTTATTATTCATTCACGAAAATACTACTGAACCGATTACAATGAAATTTAGCACACATTCAATGAAATTTAATCGGAAAATCGCACGGGAACGGGAACTATTCGAGTTTTTCTTTGAAAAAGCAGGCGAAGCCGCGGACGGAAAGCTAGTATATTATAAATATAAAGTACTAGGTAGTAAAATTTTCTTTATAGTAAAAACACTTATTCTAACAATAATGAAATAAACTTCTACGGTATCGAAAGAGAAGAAAAAGTAGATGTATGGAAAGAATTGAAATCCCAAATTGATAACGAAGATTTAAAACCTAATAAGTATTAAGTAGGTATATAAATTTGGAATTTATGTTTAAGGTGGGTATTTAACAGCTCTTCAATCTATAAATATTTAGATAGTTTAAATTAGTACCTTTGTTAAAACTGCCCTCCGATAAGAAGATAGAGTTCCACTTTTTTCGATATTTACACAAACAATAACAAAATAATAATGTTAACTTCTCTTAGTATTATAAATAATTAAAAACAGTCACATAATGAGCAGTCTTCTAGAACCTATTGAAAGAAATTTGAAATTTAAAAAAATCTCAATATTTTTCTTTTTATGTGTAGGTTGCCAGTTAATTCCAGAAGAAAAAATATTAACAAAACAATAGTTTTTTTTTATTACTTAACAGCAAATCTTTCCATTACAATCATTCTAATTCCAAAAGCGAATAACATAATAAATTTTTATATTATTTATCTACCACTATCTACAAATAAATAAAAATTCCAATAATCATACAAATCCAAATTCAACATTCCGAACACATACCAAATTAAAAAAAGAACACTCCATAAAAAAGCACTAAACGTCACAATTCCCGCCAACATCGATTGACCACAGATTATCAAACGTCACTGAACCGCCATTTTGACGCGCGCGCGCGCTGCGTTCCCGCTAACTACTGCCCGTGATTACCATCTCGATTACTATAAATAAATTTATCTCCCTAGTGTGGGATAGTATAGCCAGAGATAATATAAAACGCGCTATGCGTAGGCGTCTACGCATTTGTCCTTTGATTTTATGCATTTTATTTTGCACAGCTGCGACTTTTCATGGAATGCTTTAATGTTACTTGATTCATGAAGATATTTGGTGAAACTATCGTTCAAGCGTATAGGTAACTACATTCTCTATTTCTTTTTCAAAATCCAGTATAATAAAGGTAAGTAACTAACGCAATGTTTATCAAGTGGACCTATGATGTTCTGATAAAAAATGAATTTAATTTTTTAATAATTCAACAGCGAATGTAATTCTTCGTAAACAAGTATTATAATCTGGATATTCATTATAATCTAAACGAAATGTGGTCGGATCGCTGTTCCTCAACCTCAAAAAATTATTACGTAATTAGGTATCTCCAAAAATTCAACAAAATTCTTTATTATATTTGCAAATAACATTGTCTATAAATAGTTTAATCGATTTAATATTCCAAAACTTTTAATAGCAAAATCTACATATACATAATATTATACTGTTTTCATGTTAGGTAAACGATAAAACTTGGTGAAAACATGAAAACTGTCTAGATATAAATCACGTTGTTATACTGAACACTTTCAGATTTCTCTTGTTTTTATTATTATTTTATACTATAGCACTGCGATAAATAAAATAAAATAAATGATTGTAAACTCAACAACTCAACTGCTCAATTATCCACTAAACAAAAAAACTCTTTAGCTTTATAATATTACTAGCTTTACGCCCGCGGCTTCGTCCGCGTATTTAAAGAAAAACCCGCATAGTTCCCGTTCCCGTGGGATTTTCGGGATAAAACCTATCCTATGTGTTAATCCAAGTTACCCTCTTTATGTGTGCTAAATTTAATTGTAATCGGTTCAGTAGTATTTGCGTGAAAGAGTAACAAACACACACATACACATCCTCACAAACATTCGCATTTATAATATTTAGATAGAGGATTAGTATAGATATTCCAAAACTAATAAGTAATAACAGTTAAGAGTAAAACATCCGTATTTCAAAATCGCTCGCTACTCAATATAAACAGCTAATTTGCATACATTATATTTGCTTTCATATGTTAATATCTTCTTGAATGTTTTTTGAAATCTCCGCGCTATGAGCAATTGTTAGTCGAGAGCATTCGTTAAGGTCATTTGCTTGAATTTAAATAAATATGTAATTCAATAAGATGTTAGTACGTAGAATATATGCGTAGGTACTTTAATGAAAATTTCACTGTTCTTTGCGTTATGCAAATTATAATAATATGTATCATTATAACATATCATATTACAAAATATTATTCTAGAAATGATTCGATAATGTTGATATCTAACTTAGAAATATTCTTTCAGAAATCACAACATAAAAATTGTTTAAATTACTGTACCTACAAATCGTTTATGACAGCTAACAACTTTTTGTACGCCCTATTTTCCTTCTCAAGATGCTACTTTATAAATTATTTTTCCTCTTTTCAGAAGACTGGGTAACAATTAAAACTAGCCAGTGGACAAAATATAGCCATAACATACTATTTCCAAACGAAAATTTAGTCAAAACAGTTTGAAACAAAAAAGCTCTGCCGACTCTTCTTTATAGAAACTGATTTCCGAACCGGTGGTAAATAATTTATATGTATTATGAAATTTCAAAACAGTTTCTAGAAGAATTCTTCTTGAATAAGTAAGTGTTTGAGTTTGAGTAATCTTTCCAGACTTACACTTACGTTTTAAAACGATTTCAGATATATAATAATAATGGGATATTAGTTGTTTCTCAAGACTAGCCTTGTCGCATTATTAATTTGACAGCCTCATGTAGGGGTTTATTATGAAAACATTGAACCATATTAATTTATTACCCGGGCTTGCACAAGTCGTGAATTAATTATATAAGTTAATGTTCTCTTGCGAGTTTCTAAAGCTACATAATAACCGTACTTTTATGTTCAGAAATACTATGAACAGTAAACTTGAAAATAATAACGTTATTTGGATATTTAGTAATTTATTTCCGAACAGTTCATATGATTTTATAAAAAATTTATAAGAACTTTATAAAAATTAAATATTAAAAATATCTAACCAAATACTATTAAAGAAACTCATACATACTAAGACGTTACGAACTTTCTAAATTTCCTACATTTTTGCACCATCAATCATCATGCTATCCCAAACTATCGACTTTTTGATATAAAAGCTTCACA
>CAJQZM010042789.1:0-12191 GCA_907164665.1 Colias nastes | reverse complement strand
CAACCGCATCCTGCGGTCAGCCGGACGGCTAGCCGCAATGCGGCTACCCGCATAGTGCGTATGAACCCTAACATTTGTGAGAGACTGGTCCCCGCGATAAGTATAAAATACTTGTGTTACGGGTCATCAGGCCCCCAAGCATTAACAATCACATCTATGATCTATCAGATAAACAATGAACGTGAACATTAAAGGAGGAATATTTGAAAAAGAATGCGTCTGGAATTTTATAAGTATTTTTTACGAACTCAGCGTATGCAAAACTATAACCTCCTTTGAGCTTAGTATACCAACAGTGGGACACGCTGTATAGACTATAATATATAAAGACTGATCTATTCATAGTGTTGTGTTTAAGTAATCTACAGATATGGGTAAATAATGTTTGTAGACCGCATTCACGAATTAATTTTGATATTAAATAAAAATAATAAAGTAAGATGATAACCCGACACTTATAATTTATTTAAATAGATAACAATCAACATGTTTTATTATAGAAGAACATTACAAATTACTTCATAATATTTATCTTTATTAGAATTATATTAACACGACATGTAATATATTATACCTTGTGTACAAGCTATAAATATTCTTATACACAAAAAGATAATATTAATATGTATTTTTCGTGTATTATAAATATAATTATAAGTATTACTATTATATAATTTTCTGAAATTTATGCAGCATTTAATTTAATTTATGCCACATATAATAAGCAGCATTTCCTTTGAGATAAAATGATCTCTCCGGAATGAAACATTGTACTTGTCTAGTGCTAATTAACTAAAAGTAAGAGCTAGATGTGTGCTCATTAGTTCCGTCATCAGTGTTAACAGTAAATAATGATCGACCTTGCAGTTACTTTCTATATCTATTTGATATTTCAGAATAATATGTGCATTATTATTAGACACATATTGAGAAAAGGCGTAGTTAGCATAATATAGCTGTAGTTACCAAAAAATAAAACCAATCAATGTTTTTTTTTAATGAAAAATAGGGAAGCGCTTGACCACGATCACGTCAGCTGGTAAGCGATGATGTGGTATAAGATCTAGCGCGCACTTGGATATTTTTAACATCACATACGATTACGAAGTAATTGATAGAGTTCGCATGACTCACAATTTAATCTATACTTATGTTATAAAGCTGAAGAGATTGTTTGTTTGTTTGTTTGTTTGAACGCGCTAATCTCGGGAACTACTGGTCCGATTTGAAAAATTCTTTCGGTGTTAGATAGCTCATTTATCGAGGAAGGCTATAGGCTATATATCATAACGCTACGACCAACAGGAGTTGAAACACGGGGGTGAAACCGCGCGGAGCAGCTAGTTACATATTATATTATGTTGATTTTAATCACATTTAGTTGTACTCGAATTTTAATCATTTACTATAAAAACTAACAACTAGACTATTCTAGTATACGACAAAAGTAACACTAAAGACCACTTTTGACTTAAGTACACCTCGTTCAATCTAGCCTATCTTTTTTCTACTTCAAGGAAGTGATAACCATTAAATTCATACAAATTAAACC
This sequence comes from Colias nastes, assembly GCA_907164665.1. Lineage (NCBI taxonomy): Eukaryota > Metazoa > Arthropoda > Insecta > Lepidoptera > Pieridae > Colias > Colias nastes. The sequence continues at coordinate 10,639 of CAJQZM010042789.1, read as the reverse complement.
AAGCATTATGTCAGAATAAAACAATAAGCTGCCGTTTGTATTCCCGGCATGTCACATCCGTTTTCCGGATCACCCGTCCGGCTCGACGTCAGGCATCACTGACAACCCAACTTCCCATAACAATAAAATTATATTGGTATTTTTATAAATTATATTATAGGTAGGTACTAGGTACCTATAGGTTTTTCTGCATGGACGAATTTCGGTTAGATCAGTATATATGGGAGAAAGCCGACAAATGCGTAAAAGTAAGTTGAAAAAGATAGATATTAGCAACGTAATTAAGTTTAGGTTCTTTTAAATAGTTTGGTTGAAATGTTTTAATTTAAGATATAGATAGCGCAAGGATATTCTGACTCTTAACGGTTAATTTCAAATCGATTCGCCTATTTGCAAATTAAAATAAAACGAAATGTTAGCTTAACTACGCTCGGAATATTGTCAAAATAAAACGGCAGGCGTTAAATTTATAAACCAAAATAATGAAAGACCTCTTTATTTTTTCTTCGGAGCAATTTTAAGCACAGGTGTAGATTTGCTGGGCGGTGTCATTGTTAAAGGGGGTGACACATGTGGTGTTCCCTCCCCCGTAGTCATGTGTGTTTTTACTTTATTTTTAAGTTCTTCGTACATTTTATTTTCTCTGTTCAATTGTGGATAAATTGATATCCTTCTGTCGTTGTCCTGAAATAAGATAATACAGAGAATATTAACTATTAAATTAGGTATTAAAGCTTAATAAAACACTGTATAGTAATTTACAAGTACATAATGAATACTTATAAAGTTATAACAAAACAATACATTACAAAGCATATTTTGAAGGACATCGATAAATCTACGAGGAAACAATAATAATTAAAAAGTGGTAATTATTATATTATCAGAATATGCCTCCTTAAATAAAGTGATTTAATTTTATACGATATAATATGAGGTGGTATTTTGTTTAAATTGTACCTTTTTATTTAAAGAAAGATTCGGCGTCTTATTATTTGGTGAATTATTACCGAAATCTGAGTTTTTGTATTGTGTTCTTAAATTAGAATTAAAATTATGTAACTTTATTTGACCCTACAGAGGAACATAATAAATAAAAAATTATGTTCTGAATAACATTTTTTGAAGGAGAAAAGGATACATAATGATTAATGTTTTAAATATCCTTTAACAGGTCACTAGCTTTTTTTGAAGCATTAGTGAGAAAATATAAGAAATTATTACCTAATTTATAAAAATTATTAATCAGAGTTTTACTTTGATACAAGACTTCAAATACTATTTGATCACTCAATACAAAAAACGAGGATTACGTTATAGATGCAATAACTGAAAATTAGTGCTGTGTAGCTTACGACAGCAATTACTGAACCGGCTCACAGTTTGTACAAAGTATTATTGCATCTCAAATGTTTTATAATACATTGTTTAATCTACTAGATATAGTTTTTCTTGATTTTTTTCGTAACCTCTGTTGTTATATTTTTCATTATTAGTGTCAACCCGCGGCTTCATCCTCGCTCGTAGTCGAAAGATAATTCCTATGAGATTTACTATTTCGATTTTCTTGGTTTCAATATCATACATCGAATTAGAGACTAAATACCTGCTTAGCATGTAGTGATAGTTATCAGGGATTTAATAATGCCTATTTACTTTTCATAATCAAATAACAAATTCAATCCCAGAGATATTAATAGGATTTTCTTTAAATCATTGATCAGAATTTTAAATTCATTACAAATGAATTAAAATAGGACAATTTCTTAACAATTGAACAATCAGCTCATCGATTGACATGCTAATGACATGCTGACGACTTGTTAAAGATTTAGAGATAAACTACGATAACATGGCGCGCCCCTCCAAATTACTGTTTCAATGTGTGTAGTGACATCCTTACGAAGGAGTTTGTATGTAGTTGTACGTATTCGTCTTTAGTACTTTACGTCCAGATTTGTTGGTCAACTAATCATAAGTTGCCGAGCGCCCAAGACAACGCACGTGTCGTTTTCATAGAATACGTCAGTGCAGCGCCATTACTAATAATAATGAGCGATTAGAGCGTGACTAATCGAGCAACAAATCCGTGGATTTGTTTTTGTTTGACGGCCGTCTCATTACGCACACATGCGTTGTGAATCTTGGTGGTGCATTGTAAATACTTTCACAAATACTTTCAAACGTTTTGAATTTTGGAGGGGCGCGCCATGTTATAATAAATAAATAATAAATAAATACACTTTATTTAGCACCAAATAAAAACAGACAATATAACAAAAAGAAAAAGACAATATTATAATGTTAAGCCAAAAAGGCGGCCTTATCGCTACTGAGCGATTTCTACCAGGCAACCTATGGGTAGGATTTTGAATTAAAAAAGGGGAAAAACAATAGGTGGTGCAGTAATGAAAATTTAATTATAATAGATTTAAATCAAATAACTACTTATATTATAAATATATACATAATGAATATGATTTATAAATACATATGTATGATATATATATACATATATATACACATATAATATTATATATCTATATAATTATATATTAATACAAATATACAAATAATACATATAATTTACAATAAAATAAATAGAAATAAACAAATACAGTAAAAATACTAACTATTTATCTGGGAGGAGAAATGATTGAAAATTAAATTTTTAAAAATATTCAGCGATTTCGCACGTCTGATTTCTATTGGTAGAGCATTCCAAAGGAGTATGGACTGTACATGGTAGGATTTGTGGTAAAATTTGGATTTATGGGGAGGGATTTTCAACAGCAGGTTGCCAGTGCATCGCAGATTTAACTCGACATTCGAACGGAATTCAAATTTTTCCTTAAGGTAGACAGGGGCTTGGGGATAGAAAAGGATTTTGTACAATGATGTTAGGATATGCATATGCATGTTATCGTAGTTTATCTCTAATTACTTATAGTACACTAGCTTTCCACCCGCGGCTTCGCCCGCGCAGTCAAAGAAAAACCCGCATAGTTCCCGTTCCCGTGGGATTTCCGGGATAAAACCTATCCTATGTCCTTTCTCGGGTATCAAAATATCTCTATACCAAATTTCATGCAAATTGGTTCAGTAGTTAAGGCGTGATTGAGTAACAGACAGACAGACAGAGTTACTTTCGCATTTATAATATTAGTATGGATTGTATGTTATTCCTTCTGGTAAGTAAGGGTTATGAAATTCACTAATAACTTGCTAAACCCGCTCTATGTAAGGGTTAAATGAGCCAAATATAGATGCACAATATGCGATCCAACTAAAAATAGGAATGCCAAATGACGTTTTTGGGTTTTGTGTCATCTGAAAAGATACGATTTGCTTCGAAAAACTTTCAGTAAGTATTTCAATAATAACGGTTTATTTTTTTATTTATTGCTGAACATATATTATTACGCTCTATGATGCCATGTCATGTAAAATTTGTTTCAACTTTGAATAGTCCAGGCACAGTACAGACAAAAACATCAACCCAATCAAGTCTACCATACAAAGCAATTGTGATGCGGAAGAATTAAGAGTATAAATCCACAGCTTTTTACGTACTACAAGTGAAATATTACCATTCGTATAACAATGAGATAGTACGTCTTTTTATGCTCAAACTGGTCGGTGGCGTACGCGTAAGTCGGCATATTGAACAGTCCCTTTAGAGTACCAGTCTCGTCGCATAAATCGAACTGAGTAAATATCGCGAACCTGAGAAATTGATATTTTATTCTGTAATCGTACATAGATCATTTTATATACGTATTAAGTTATTAGTCCTTCTTTAAGAGCTTAGGTTTTTATCTAGCACGCTAGTTAAATGGAAGAGTTCTAGAACAGCGCGGGCGTATTATCCGCTAACTACACGGGAAAATAACGTAAACCCACCAGGGGTCATATCGGGGGAACAACGGGTGATAGTGCCTCTAGCACATGATCTTTACGATGTTATCCTTAACATAATATGAAAGCAGTAGTGAAGTGCATTTAATTTGCAATTTCCAGGTCTGCCCAAACTCTACCTTTTACAAAGTTTAAAATAAAGCCCAATATAAATAGGTACAAAAATCAGTACCTAATCGAACTTACTTACGTATTTAAACAAAATAAATAGTTAGTAGATACAATAATAAATTGCTTACTTGCACTTTTTCCGAATGTACTCCAACATAATTCTTACAGGGCAGTTTGGGTTCACAAGCAGAGTTTTCTCAACGGACAAATCAGTTTCTGATGATCGCTTGTGCATACTCGATAATTCTGGACTGTCTTTATATGCTACGAATATAAACATTGTTTACAATATTACTTTTATCTCTCTTCCTGTTTTAGTAAAGTGGAAACTTAGTGGAAACTCCTAATCTTAGTAGGACGAATCTGATGAAGTTGTACCAAAATGTTCAAATGCAGTTTTGCTATGTCTATTAGGTACTTCTAAAGTTAATACAACTATGTTCTGAGAGAATACACAGACGAAACTATTCGTATATTTTTAAGAGATATAATATAAATAAAATACTCTCACTGAATACGTTTATAATAATTATTTTGACGTCAAGATGTCAATAATTGCGATGTGACATTTGTGAACAAGGAAAAAATTATAGAGGAATTAACGAAGGTTCGCATGGATAAATGATAAATGGACTTCCGCGAAGTATAAAGTTGGTATAAAACGAATTGGGATAACTGTTAAGTTTATATTATGTATCTCAACCAATATGTGTACATATTGTATAGTATAGTTTTACACTTTCATAAATGCTCGTTTAATTAATAATTATCCAGAAAATATTTTGTATATTATGAGACGCAAATCTAGAATTAATCTGAATCTATACCCATTCAGACCTCTGCGTAAATGTTGTGGTTAAAATATTATAGTAATTTTCAGTAGGTATTAAAAAAAAATTCATTGTTTTTGTTTTGAATTTCCTTACGGCGCATTTAGATCAAACGAACATAGAGCTAGAGCTAGAGCAAAGGCATTATTTCGTTATCTTTTAGTAAAAACGAAAACTCGTATTCAGTGTTGTTCAGTATTAGAACATTGCATAGAATCTTTTCGATCGCACAGAACAACGAAAGAATGCTCTACGCCTGTTTACACTAAAATAATTTGACATAGTGGGGACTGGGGTTAGAATGAGCATTGGCTCGTTTGATTGATATGCACCATTAAACAACAATTTATAATATTTTGCATACATTCTCGTAAAGTAAATCATTGCAAGTTGCAACATAGTATATATTTTGTTAATCTCTTACATTCAGGTTATCAAGTATGATAGGTAATATATTCCTACTTGATTCCTACACTATAGGTTATCTCATATCTTGGTGGATAAACACACACACACATAACTTAGTTTGACAGCTTAGAATAAGTACGAATAATAGGTAAGTATGTTCTCCCTTAGGTTGAATAAATTTATGTACCTTGTCCATCACTTAGTTTAAGATTTTAGATGTATTTTTTGTTTCCTGATAAAACCTTTTAAAGTATAAATGTATGCATGTGGTGTTTACCTACCTTAAATTGTACACTTAGTTTTAAGATTAATTTTATATTTATTATAATATACTTGTTTATTTTGTGTAACAATTACTGGTAAACCTTTGAATAAATAAATAAATAAGTAGTCAAGAAGACTCGGTAGACTCTATACATTTAAAATTGTAGGTACTAGCTTTCCACCCGTAACTTTACTTTGCCACTTTATGAAAATTTAACATAGTACTATTTACTTGAACCTTATGAAAAGTTGCATCCTCGATAACCAGTCTATCTGTAAACAAACCGCATCAAAATCAAAATACATAATAATAGACAGACAGATGGAAATTGGAAGCGCCTTGTATTAGACTATAATAGGTATGTAGAGATTATTAGAGATTATTAAATCTCTACCTATGTGGTTTTTTTTTACTGTATTTGGATAATGTTCTCTTTTCTATGTTTTAAAATATTCAAACGTTTGATTGATTGATATTTATAAATTAAGACAAATTGACAGTTTTTTATCTACTAACAAAATAATTATTAATTAACATTACGAGCGCTCATTATTGAATATTCATAAACCACTTACAAATATATTGAATATATTATCGTAATGTGATATTGAAAATCCTAAATCACTTCTTTTTGTTTATATTCAATTAATGCGTCTATAATATAATCTACAGCTCCTATGTTCATAACATGACTAATTATTAAAAAAATATATACTTATTGATAAAAAAATCTTTATTTTAGATCTTACGTGATTTTCATTTATTAATGTTTAAGTATTAGTTTAAAAATTAATTAAACTTACCATAAGATCATCGAAAGAAAAAACCGAAAAGAAAGGTAAAAGCTAAAAGTTCCTTATCGACAAATTGCATCTGATACAATATCACACTAAAGGTCATCGGCCAACACGCAGCCTTGACCGGCTTGCATTCACCATTTCCCAACGAGCATCTAAGTAAAGCGTTCATATTTCATAAGACGTTTCAACAGCAGCGCGGCGGACGCACGCTAGTGCTCCCTGCGATATACAACAACGCAAAACAATCTGAGTTCAAAATTATTCGAAGCAGATTAAATTATAAGCCACAGATAATCCAGAAAAGAAAGAAACAGAACGCAATTTTTCGATTATCTGTGAATTCGAAAAAGGAATGCAATTCGCGCGCCAAAACTAGAACATTGGAAGACATTATCTGCGAATTCGAAAAATTCGCGCGCAAAATTGGAACATTGGAAAATCGAATGGCGTTTGATTAAAATAAATATTTGGAAATGTTAGATAATGGAACGTGAAATGTTGTCTAGTGTTTCTTGTATTATGTCGTTTGGTGTGGCAGCATGGCCGCCTCCAGGACCAATTCCCAGTGGTTCCCAGTTCCATCACCAGGGTTCGAACTTCGCGATTTTTGTTATTCTGTTCGCGTTGTGCATGATGGAGGTTGTGGTACTGAAGATCATGACTGAAGAACAGCATAGGGAACAGTCTAGGAGCGTTACTTCTATGTGGTTTGATATGGATGACGAGTGATCTGTGATAAATGTGACATTTGAGAAATAATTAGTGGATATATTAATTAATATAGGCTTTTAAATGCCTTGATTGATTGATAGTGTCGACTATTAGAGTCATAATCATAGATTAATGAAAATACGTTAAAAATAAATTTAAAATTTGTTGAGACTGGATGAGTCAAAACTATAGGATATTAATGTATATATAAAATAAAAATTACAATATAAAAATTATTTGATTTTACTCCACGTAAATGTACAATTAATTATTATTAGATTAGACACAAATTATAACAAGAAAAAATCCTGAAATATTCAAATAAAATGTATGGTTTAGTTACTTAAGAGGGGTTAGGCGGTCAGCAAAAATTCAGCTATTCGCGCCTGAGGTGAGGGGTGAGGGGGTCCGCGTTTAGTATGGAATCAACGTGCTCGAAACTAAAAATCGTAAGCGCCATTCACATTTTTATCAAAAAGTGAATGTAAATATTTAGTATTTTCTAAATCTAAAACAGTCACGAAATCGAGAAGGTAAATACCTATGTATTTGTGATTTTATACGAATTATTATCGTAAAATACGGTTGTAGTGAGCATTTATATGATATTTTAGAGGTAACTTCAGGATTTTTTTTATCGAGCAAAATTTTTCCAATCGTGTTTTGGAAACAGTCATCCCATCACACATACGTTCTGTAATACATATTAGAAATTTCAGTGCGAAAAAACTTCAATATTTTCAATTATAGCTCATAGATAACAGTCCATTTTGCCGTTTTCACCTACTAAGGGCCCTAGTCGTTTAAATCATAACGATTTTATAAACATTCAAAAAAACATACACGTGTAGAATTTCATTAAAAATGTATGAACTGTCATGGAAAATAACATGACAAAGGATACATTTTCCTTGTACATTAGCATATTATTAAAAAAAACCATGGGGTCGACATATCGGTTCAATGTTAAACCTTCACAGCTTCCTAGTAGATTTAATTTTCAAAAATATCGCCCAATTGTACTGAAATCGGAATAAAAATGAGAAGTTATCGAAATCGAAGTTAACACAGGAGTGAATTCGATTATTATCTATAAGTATTAAAATTTAACAAGAGATGATTGATTATACAGATTGACTAGATACAAAAAAAATAAGTAATAAGACACAGATAATACTAGTAAATAAGACAATAATTTAATACACATAATATTCATTTAATTTTCCGTTACTCTATCATAGAATTTTTATATTTTTTCCTGACCTACCTGAACCTGAATTTTTATTTCTATTCCAAGTAGAGATATTTATAAATTAATAGAACATTCAACTTCAATTCATTGAAAATTTATTTATTGATAAATATTCATCAATTCGTTATACACTAGAAATTGGAATATCACTACATAGTATAAAACAAAGTCGCTTTCTCTGTCCCTATGTCCCTTTGTATGCTTAAATCTTTAAAACTACGCAACGGATTTTGATGCGGTTTTTTTAATAGATAGAGTGATTCAAGAGGAAGGTTTTAGTATACAATTTATTAGGTTTTAGACAAAGCGGGCGAAGCCGCGGGCGGTAAGCTAGTTTATTATAAATGCGAAAGATTCACTAAAGGTAGCTAGCTACTAGTTATTATTCTATGCTAAAGGTTCGTCGTACAGCGTACTTATTATAATTATTAAGAAAATAATAGAATTTTAAAATACCTTTTAATAGAATTCCATAAGTTTCCTGGTAATAAAACTAATATGATTTTAATTGATATAATAAGTGCCATATGTGTTATATTTTGAAGATTTGTTTAAGGAAAATGATCCAATAAATAATTTATTAATTAAAACATTGAATAAATTGCTAACCTACTAACTTGTTAAACAGCATTCAACACACAATGTTTCAAAATATTATGTTGAAGACAATTTTATTTAAATTTCTAGTGGTTTACCTTGGAACTACTTTAAAGTAGAGTGGCATTGAAAATGTTCTACGTTGTCAAAATTATTATAATAGCGTTTATAATAATCAAGAGGGAAAAACATGTGTCGCAGCTGAGATCGCAGCCATCTATTAAACAGCTAGTTGAACGATGTCGTTTAATAAAGAGGCTAGTCTTTTAATTGAATAGCTGATTAAGGCTAACAGGATGGTTTGGTTGGCTGCGATATCTTTATCAAATTACATGAAAAACTATACCTACACACAAAAAGATTATACACAAAAAGATTTTTAAAATTTATAAAAACATTGAAAATTACGTTATTATGTGCAAGTTTCAAAAATTTAGTACCTAATGTTATCAGAGGCGAGTCAATCTGCCCTCATGACACTATAATTGAACATGCATATGGTAAAAAGTACCTTTCATATATCTCTGCTAAATACAATTAAAAGGTTCAGCTGTGAAAGCGTAACAAACAGTCCATTGTCTTATAAACTCACTATAAAAAAGCTGTTGATAGTCAAATCTCAACACTTTTTATGGCCACGGAAATGCATGAAGGACGCTAGAAACAGGATTTACTATAACCTAAGCAAGCGTAACGTCTTCCGAATACACAGATAAAGCTTTTTATATATATAAAAAATAGTGTACATTATATCCTGAATATAAAAAACTCAAACTATTGTGTTGCTCTGTGAGGGTGATTGTACTGTATCAAGGCTGTATGCAAAATCGATTTGTATTAAAAACTTAAAAAGCAAAACAAAGACGAAGTTGGTAAGGTAAAGGAAATGGAATAAAAATATTTCATTTAAATTAATCAGGTAGGCCGGTGGTAGAAATTTCTTCTCTTTCTATTTACTGCCTGTCTTCTGCACTAAACGCTATTAAAAATACGCTATGTGATAATAATATATTATGATGTACTACTAATATTATAAAGCTGAAGAGTTTGTTTGTTTGAACGCCCTAATCTCAGGAACTACTGGTCCGATTTGAAAAATTATTTCGGTGTTAGATAGCCCATTTGTCGAGGAAGGCTATCTATCATCACGCTAAGACCAACAGGAGTGGAGCAATGCGGGTGAAACCGCGGAGTACAGCTAGTAGTGAATACGTCTTACATTTAAAATGATTTAAAACACGACTAAATCTATTTAAATGATATTAAGTTAGCTTGATTCATCTCCGCTAAGATTAGGAAAACTTAAAAAAAAAAGAAAAAATTACCGAAGTCAACTCAGGATGCCGGGCCGAGCAGATAATATTTTCATATTCTCATAATCTGATTTATAAATAAATAAAACATTGACAAGGAGGAAGGATTCTAAATTACAAAAAAAAAATTATACACAAGAAGATTGCCTCTCTACACATTCCTTTTTTTTATTTTTTAAGGATAAGCACAATATTTCCATATTTTTTCGCTTAACGGACAATTCTTAATACCTTGATGCCTTATAACGTCATTACTTTATTAAGTTACCTAAGTTAAAAAGAACTTGCTTCTTTAGAAACAAAAATACGTTGTGTAAAAGCAAAAACATTTATTAAGTATTAAAAAAATATTCGAGTGTCTTTGACAATTTAACCTAACATTTAAAGGTACTAACTTTTAATTGCACGAATGTTCTCCGACCAGAGGTTTCTAA
>CAJQZM010042788.1:0-11558 GCA_907164665.1 Colias nastes | reverse complement strand
CAACCGCATCCTGCGGTCAGCCGGACGGCTAGCCGCAATGCGGCTACCCGCATAGTGCGTATGAACCCTAACATTTGTGAGAGACTGGTCCCCGCGATAAGTATAAAATACTTGTGTTACGGGTCATCAGGCCCCCAAGCATTAACAATCACATCTATGATCTATCAGATAAACAATGAACGTGAACATTAAAGGAGGAATATTTGAAAAAGAATGCGTCTGGAATTTTATAAGTATTTTTTTACGAACTCAGCGTATGCAAAACTATAACCTCATTTGAGCTTAGTATACCAACAGTGGGACACGCTGTATAGACTATAATATATAAAGACTGATCTATTCATAGTGTTGTGTTTAAGTAATCTACAGATATGGGTAAATAATGTTTGTAGACCGCATTCACGAATTAATTTTGATATTAAATAAAAATAATAAAGTAAGATGATAACCCGACACTTATAATTTATTTAAATAGATAACAATCAACATGTTTTATTATAGAAGAACATTACAAATTACTTCATAATATTTATCTTTATTAGAATTATATTAACACGACATGTAATATATTATACCTTGTGTACAAGCTATAAATATTCTTATACACAAAAAGATAATATTAATATGTATTTTTCGTGTATTATAAATATAATTATAAGTATTACTATTATATAATTTTCTGAAATTTATGCAGCATTTAATTTAATTTATGCCACATATAATAAGCAACATTTCCTTTGAGATAAAATGATCTCTCCGGAATGAAACATTGTACTTGTCTAGTGCTAATTAACTAAAAGTAAGAGCTAGATGTGTGCTCATTAGTTCCGTCATCAGTGTTAACAGTAAATAATGATCGACCTTGCAGTTACTTTCTATATCTATTTGATATTTCAGAATAATATGTGCATTATTATTAGACACATATTGAGAAAAGGCGTAGTTAGCATAATATAGCTGTAGTTACCAAAAAATAAAACCAATCAATGTTTTTTTTTAATGAAAAATAGGGAAGCGCTTGACCACGATCACGTCAGCTGGTAAGCGATGATGTGGTATAAGATCTAGCGCGCACTTGGATATTTTTAACATCACATACGATTACGAAGTAATTGATAGAGTTCGCATGACTCACAATTTAATCTATACTTATGTTATAAAGCTGAAGAGATTGTTTGTTTGTTTGTTTGTTTGAACGCGCTAATCTCGGGAACTACTGGTCCGATTTGAAAAATTCTTTCGGTGTTAGATAGCTCATTTATCGAGGAAGGCTATAGGCTATATATCATAACGCTACGACCAACAGGAGTTGAAACACGGGGGTGAAACCGCGCGGAGCAGCTAGTTACATATTATATTATGTTGATTTTAATCACATTTAGTTGTACTCGAATTTTAATCATTTACTATAAAAACTAACAACTAGACTATTCTAGTATACGACAAAAGTAACACTAAAGACCACTTTTGACTTAAGTACACCTCGTTCAATCTAGCCTATCTTTTTTCTACTTCAAGGAAGTGATAACCATTAAATTCATACAAATTAAACCAAGCATTATGTCAGAATAAAACAATAAGCTGCCGTTTGTATTCCCGGCATGTCACATCCGTTTTCCGGATCACCCGTCCGGCTCGACGTCAGGCATCACTGACAACCCAACTTCCCATAACAATAAAATTATATTGGTATTTTTATAAATTATATTATAGGTAGGTACTAGGTACCTATAGGTTTTTCTGCATGGACGAATTTCGGTTAGATCAGTATATATGGGAGAAAGCCGACAAATGCGTAAAAGTAAGTTGAAAAAGATAGATATTAGCAACGTAATTAAGTTTAGGTTCTTTTAAATAGTTTGGTTGAAATGTTTTAATTTAAGATATAGATAGCGCAAGGATATTCTGACTCTTAACGGTTAATTTCAAATCGATTCGCCTATTTGCAAATTAAAATAAAACGAAATGTTAGCTTAACTACGCTCGGAATATTGTCAAAATAAAACGGCAGGCGTTAAATTTATAAACCAAAATAATGAAAGACCTCTTTATTTTTTCTTCGGAGCAATTTTAAGCACAGGTGTAGATTTGCTGGGCGGTGTCATTGTTAAAGGGGGTGACACATGTGGTGTTCCCTCCCCCGTAGTCATGTGTGTTTTTACTTTATTTTTAAGTTCTTCGTACATTTTATTTTCTCTGTTCAATTGTGGATAAATTGATATCCTTCTGTCGTTGTCCTGAAATAAGATAATACAGAGAATATTAACTATTAAATTAGGTATTAAAGCTTAATAAAACACTGTATAGTAATTTACAAGTACATAATGAATACTTATAAAGTTATAACAAAACAATACATTACAAAGCATATTTTGAAGGACATCGATAAATCTACGAGGAAACAATAATAATTAAAAAGTGGTAATTATTATATTATCAGAATATGCCTCCTTAAATAAAGTGATTTAATTTTATACGATATAATATGAGGTGGTATTTTGTTTAAATTGTACCTTTTTATTTAAAGAAAGATTCGGCGTCTTATTATTTGGTGAATTATTACCGAAATCTGAGTTTTTGTATTGTGTTCTTAAATTAGAATTAAAATTATGTAACTTTATTTGACCCTACAGAGGAACATAATAAATAAAAAATTATGTTCTGAATAACATTTTTTGAAGGAGAAAAGGATACATAATGATTAATGTTTTAAATATCCTTTAACAGGTCACTAGCTTTTTTTGAAGCATTAGTGAGAAAATATAAGAAATTATTACCTAATTTATAAAAATTATTAATCAGAGTTTTACTTTGATACAAGACTTCAAATACTATTTGATCACTCAATACAAAAAACGAGGATTACGTTATAGATGCAATAACTGAAAATTAGTGCTGTGTAGCTTACGACAGCAATTACTGAACCGGCTCACAGTTTGTACAAAGTATTATTGCATCTCAAATGTTTTATAATACATTGTTTAATCTACTAGATATAGTTTTTCTTGATTTTTTTCGTAACCTCTGTTGTTATATTTTTCATTATTAGTGTCAACCCGCGGCTTCATCCTCGCTCGTAGTCGAAAGATAATTCCTATGAGATTTACTATTTCGATTTTCTTGGTTTCAATATCATACATCGAATTAGAGACTAAATACCTGCTTAGCATGTAGTGATAGTTATCAGGGATTTAATAATGCCTATTTACTTTTCATAATCAAATAACAAATTCAATCCCAGAGATATTAATAGGATTTTCTTTAAATCATTGATCAGAATTTTAAATTCATTACAAATGAATTAAAATAGGACAATTTCTTAACAATTGAACAATCAGCTCATCGATTGACATGCTAATGACATGCTGACGACTTGTTAAAGATTTAGAGATAAACTACGATAACATGGCGCGCCCCTCCAAATTACTGTTTCAATGTGTGTAGTGACATCCTTACGAAGGAGTTTGTATGTAGTTGTACGTATTCGTCTTTAGTACTTTACGTCCAGATTTGTTGGTCAACTAATCATAAGTTGCCGAGCGCCCAAGACAACGCACGTGTCGTTTTCATAGAATACGTCAGTGCAGCGCCATTACTAATAATAATGAGCGATTAGAGCGTGACTAATCGAGCAACAAATCCGTGGATTTGTTTTTGTTTGACGGCCGTCTCATTACGCACACATGCGTTGTGAATCTTGGTGGTGCATTGTAAATACTTTCACAAATACTTTCAAACGTTTTGAATTTTGGAGGGGCGCGCCATGTTATCGTAGTTTATCTCTAATTACTTATAGTACACTAGCTTTCCACCCGCGGCTTCGCCCGCGCAGTCAAAGAAAAACCCGCATAGTTCCCGTTCCCGTGGGATTTCCGGGATAAAACCTATCCTATGTCCTTTCTCGGGTATCAAAATATCTCTATACCAAATTTCATGCAAATTGGTTCAGTAGTTAAGGCGTGATTGAGTAACAGACAGACAGACAGAGTTACTTTCGCATTTATAATATTAGTATGGATTGTATGTTATTCCTTCTGGTAAGTAAGGGTTATGAAATTCACTAATAACTTGCTAAACCCGCTCTATGTAAGGGTTAAATGAGCCAAATATAGATGCACAATATGCGATCCAACTAAAAATAGGAATGCCAAATGACGTTTTTGGGTTTTGTGTCATCTGAAAAGATACGATTTGCTTCGAAAAACTTTCAGTAAGTATTTCAATAATAACGGTTTATTTTTTTATTTATTGCTGAACATATATTATTACGCTCTATGATGCCATGTCATGTAAAATTTGTTTCAACTTTGAATAGTCCAGGCACAGTACAGACAAAAACATCAACCCAATCAAGTCTACCATACAAAGCAATTGTGATGCGGAAGAATTAAGAGTATAAATCCACAGCTTTTTACGTACTACAAGTGAAATATTACCATTCGTATAACAATGAGATAGTACGTCTTTTTATGCTCAAACTGGTCGGTGGCGTACGCGTAAGTCGGCATATTGAACAGTCCCTTTAGAGTACCAGTCTCGTCGCATAAATCGAACTGAGTAAATATCGCGAACCTGAGAAATTGATATTTTATTCTGTAATCGTACATAGATCATTTTATATACGTATTAAGTTATTAGTCCTTCTTTAAGAGCTTAGGTTTTTATCTAGCACGCTAGTTAAATGGAAGAGTTCTAGAACAGCGCGGGCGTATTATCCGCTAACTACACGGGAAAATAACGTAAACCCACCAGGGGTCATATCGGGGGAACAACGGGTGATAGTGCCTCTAGCACATGATCTTTACGATGTTATCCTTAACATAATATGAAAGCAGTAGTGAAGTGCATTTAATTTGCAATTTCCAGGTCTGCCCAAACTCTACCTTTTACAAAGTTTAAAATAAAGCCCAATATAAATAGGTACAAAAATCAGTACCTAATCGAACTTACTTACGTATTTAAACAAAATAAATAGTTAGTAGATACAATAATAAATTGCTTACTTGCACTTTTTCCGAATGTACTCCAACATAATTCTTACAGGGCAGTTTGGGTTCACAAGCAGAGTTTTCTCAACGGACAAATCAGTTTCTGATGATCGCTTGTGCATACTCGATAATTCTGGACTGTCTTTATATGCTACGAATATAAACATTGTTTACAATATTACTTTTATCTCTCTTCCTGTTTTAGTAAAGTGGAAACTTAGTGGAAACTCCTAATCTTAGTAGGACGAATCTGATGAAGTTGTACCAAAATGTTCAAATGCAGTTTTGCTATGTCTATTAGGTACTTCTAAAGTTAATACAACTATGTTCTGAGAGAATACACAGACGAAACTATTCGTATATTTTTAAGAGATATAATATAAATAAAATACTCTCACTGAATACGTTTATAATAATTATTTTGACGTCAAGATGTCAATAATTGCGATGTGACATTTGTGAACAAGGAAAAAATTATAGAGGAATTAACGAAGGTTCGCATGGATAAATGATAAATGGACTTCCGCGAAGTATAAAGTTGGTATAAAACGAATTGGGATAACTGTTAAGTTTATATTATGTATCTCAACCAATATGTGTACATATTGTATAGTATAGTTTTACACTTTCATAAATGCTCGTTTAATTAATAATTATCCAGAAAATATTTTGTATATTATGAGACGCAAATCTAGAATTAATCTGAATCTATACCCATTCAGACCTCTGCGTAAATGTTGTGGTTAAAATATTATAGTAATTTTCAGTAGGTATTAAAAAAAAATTCATTGTTTTTGTTTTGAATTTCCTTACGGCGCATTTAGATCAAACGAACATAGAGCTAGAGCTAGAGCAAAGGCATTATTTCGTTATCTTTTAGTAAAAACGAAAACTCGTATTCAGTGTTGTTCAGTATTAGAACATTGCATAGAATCTTTTCGATCGCACAGAACAACGAAAGAATGCTCTACGCCTGTTTACACTAAAATAATTTGACATAGTGGGGACTGGGGTTAGAATGAGCATTGGCTCGTTTGATTGATATGCACCATTAAACAACAATTTATAATATTTTGCATACATTCTCGTAAAGTAAATCATTGCAAGTTGCAACATAGTATATATTTTGTTAATCTCTTACATTCAGGTTATCAAGTATGATAGGTAATATATTCCTACTTGATTCCTACACTATAGGTTATCTCATATCTTGGTGGATAAACACACACACACATAACTTAGTTTGACAGCTTAGAATAAGTACGAATAATAGGTAAGTATGTTCTCCCTTAGGTTGAATAAATTTATGTACCTTGTCCATCACTTAGTTTAAGATTTTAGATGTATTTTTTGTTTCCTGATAAAACCTTTTAAAGTATAAATGTATGCATGTGGTGTTTACCTACCTTAAATTGTACACTTAGTTTTAAGATTAATTTTATATTTATTATAATATACTTGTTTATTTTGTGTAACAATTACTGGTAAACCTTTGAATAAATAAATAAATAAGTAGTCAAGAAGACTCGGTAGACTCTATACATTTAAAATTGTAGGTACTAGCTTTCCACCCGTAACTTTACTTTGCCACTTTATGAAAATTTAACATGTAGTACTATTTACTTGAACCTTATGAAAAGTTGCATCCTCGATAACCAGTCTATCTGTAAACAAACCGCATCAAAATCCGTTGTATAGTTTTAGAGATCTAGGCGTACATAATAATAGACAGACAGATGGAAATTGGAAGCGCCTTGTATTAGACTATAATAGGTATGTAGAGATTATTAGAGATTATTAAATCTCTACCTATGTGTTTTTTTTTTACTGTATTTGGATAATGTTCTCTTTTCTATGTTTTAAAATATTCAAACGTTTGATTGATTGATATTTATAAATTAAGACAAATTGACAGTTTTTTATCTACTAACAAAATAATTATTAATTAACATTACGAGCGCTCATTATTGAATATTCATAAACCACTTACAAATATATTGAATATATTATCGTAATGTGATATTGAAAATCCTAAATCACTTCTTTTTGTTTATATTCAATTAATGCGTCTATAATATAATCTACAGCTCCTATGTTCATAACATGACTAATTATTAAAAAAATATATACTTATTGATAAAAAAATCTTTATTTTAGATCTTACGTGATTTTCATTTATTAATGTTTAAGTATTAGTTTAAAAATTAATTAAACTTACCATAAGATCATCGAAAGAAAAAACCGAAAAGAAAGGTAAAAGCTAAAAGTTCCTTATCGACAAATTGCATCTGATACAATATCACACTAAAGGTCATCGGCCAACACGCAGCCTTGACCGGCTTGCATTCACCATTTCCCAACGAGCATCTAAGTAAAGCGTTCATATTTCATAAGACGTTTCAACAGCAGCGCGGCGGACGCACGCTAGTGCTCCCTGCGATATACAACAACGCAAAACAATCTGAGTTCAAAATTATTCGAAGCAGATTAAATTATAAGCCACAGATAATCCAGAAAAGAAAGAAACAGAACGCAATTTTTCGATTATCTGTGAATTCGAAAAAGGAATGCAATTCGCGCGCCAAAACTAGAACATTGGAAGACATTATCTGCGAATTCGAAAAATTCGCGCGCAAAATTGGAACATTGGAAAATCGAATGGCGTTTGATTAAAATAAATATTTGGAAATGTTAGAGAATGGAACGTGAAATGTTGTCTAGTGTTTCTTGTATTATGTCGTTTGGTGTGGCAGCATGGCCGCCTCCAGGACCAATTCCCAGTGGTTCCCAGTTCCATCACCAGGGTTCGAACTTCGCGATTTTTGTTATTCTGTTCGCGTTGTGCATGATGGAGGTTGTGGTACTGAAGATCATGACTGAAGAACAGCATAGGGAACAGTCTAGGAGCGTTACTTCTATGTGGTTTGATATGGATGACGAGTGATCTGTGATAAATGTGACATTTGAGAAATAATTAGTGGATATATTAATTAATATAGGCTTTTAAATGCCTTGATTGATTGATAGTGTCGACTATTAGAGTCATAATCATAGATTAATGAAAATACGTTAAAAATAAATTTAAAATTTGTTGAGACTGGATGAGTCAAAACTATAGGATATTAATGTATATATAAAATAAAAATTACAATATAAAAATTATTTGATTTTACTCCACGTAAATGTACAATTAATTATTATTAGATTAGACACAAATTATAACAAGAAAAAATCCTGAAATATTCAAATAAAATGTATGGTTTAGTTACTTAAGAGGGGTTAGGCGGTCAGCAAAAATTCAGCTATTCGCGCCTGAGGTGAGGGGTGAGGGGGTCCGCGTTTAGTATGGAATCAACGTGCTCGAAACTAAAAATCGTAAGCGCCATTCACATTTTTATCAAAAAGTGAATGTAAATATTTAGTATTTTCTAAATCTAAAACAGTCACGAAATCGAGAAGGTAAATACCAAATTAAAAAAATTCGTATAAAATCACAAATACATAATTTGTGATTTTATACGAATTATTATCGTAAAATACGGTTGTAGTGAGCATTTATATGATATTTTAGAGGTAACTTCTGGATTTTTTTTATCGAGCAAAATTTTTCCAATCGTGTTTTGGAAACAGTCATCCCATCACACATACGTTCTGTAATACATATTAGAAATTTCAGTGCGAAAAAACTTCAATATTTTCAATTATAGCTCATAGATAACAGTCCATTTTCCATGATTACAGTCCGTTTTCACCTACTAAGGGCCCTAGTCGTTTAAATCATAACGATTTTATAAACATTCAAAAAAACATACACGTGTAGAATTTCATTAAAAATGTATGAACTGTCATGGAAAATAACATGACAAAGGATACATTTTCCTTGTACATTAGCATATTATTAAAAAAAACCATGGGGTCGACATATCGGTTCAATGTTAAACCTTCACAGCTTCCTAGTAGATTTAATTTTCAAAAATATCGCCCAATTGTACTGAAATCGGAATAAAAATGAGAAGTTATCGAAATCGAAGTTAACACAGGAGTGAATTCGATTATTATCTATAAGTATTAAAATTTAACAAGAGATGATTGATTATACAGATTGACTAGATACAAAAAAAATAAGTAATAAGACACAGATAATACTAGTAAATAAGACAATAATTTAATACACATAATATTCATTTAATTTTCCGTTACTCTATCATAGAATTTTTATATTTTTTCCTGACCTACCTGAACCTGAATTTTTATTTCTATTCCAAGTAGAGATATTTATAAATTAATAGAACATTCAACTTCAATTCATTGAAAATTTATTTATTGATAAATATTCATCAATTCGTTATACACTAGAAATTGGAATATCACTACATAGTATAAAACAAAGTCGCTTTCTCTGTCCCTATGTCCCTTTGTATGCTTAAATCTTTAAAACTACGCAACGGATTTTGATGCGGTTTTTTTAATAGATAGAGTGATTCAAGAGGAAGGTTTTAGTATACAATTTATTAGGTTTTAGACAAAGCGGGCGAAGCCGCGGGCGGTAAGCTAGTTTATTATAAATGCGAAAGATTCACTAAAGGTAGCTAGCTACTAGTTATTATTCTATGCTAAAGGTTCGTCGTACAGCGTACTTATTATAATTATTAAGAAAATAAAAGAATTTTAAAATACCTTTTAATAGAATTCCATAAGTTTCCTGGTAATAAAACTAATATGATTTTAATTGATATAATAAGTGCCATATGTGTTATATTTTGAAGATTTGTTTAAGGAAAATGATCCAATAAATAATTTATTAATTAAAACATTGAATAAATTGCTAACCTACTAACTTGTTAAACAGCATTCAACACACAATGTTTCAAAATATTATGTTGAAGACAATTTTATTTAAATTTCTAGTGGTTTACCTTGGAACTACTTTAAAGTAGAGTGGCATTGAAAATGTTCTACGTTGTCAAAATTATTATAATAGCGTTTATAATAATCAAGAGGGAAAAACATGTGTCGCAGCTGAGATCGCAGCCATCTATTAAACAGCTAGTTGAACGATGTCGTTTAATAAAGAGGCTAGTCTTTTAATTGAATAGCTGATTAAGGCTAACAGGATGGTTTGGTTGGCTGCGATATCTTTATCAAATTACATGAAAAACTATACCTACACACAAAAAGATTATACACAAAAAGATTTTTAAAATTTATAAAAACATTGAAAATTACGTTATTATGTGCAAGTTTCAAAAATTTAGTACCTAATGTTATCAGAGGCGAGTCAATCTGCCCTCATGACACTATAATTGAACATGCATATGGTAAAAAGTACCTTTCATATATCTCTGCTAAATACAATTAAAAGGTTCAGCTGTGAAAGCGTAACAAACAGTCCATTGTCTTATATACTCACTATAAAAAAGCTGTTGATAGTCAAATCTCAACACTTTTTATGGCCACGGAAATGCATGAAGGACGCTAGAAACAGGATTTACTATAACCTAAGCAAGCGTAACGTCTTCCGAATACACAGATAAAGCTTTTTATATATATAAAAAATAGTGTACATTATATCCTGAATATAAAAAACTCAAACTATTGTGTTGCTCTGTGAGGGTGATTGTACTGTATCAAGGCTGTATGCAAAATCGATTTGTATTAAAAACTTAAAAAGCAAAACAAAGACGAAGTTGGTAAGGTAAAGGAAATGGAATAAAAATATTTCATTTAAATTAATCAGGTAGGCCGGTGGTAGAAATTCCTTCTCTTTCTATTTACTGCCTGTCTTCTGCACTAAACGCTATTAAAAATACGCTATGTGATAATAATATATTATGATGTACTACTAATATTATAAAGCTGAAGAGTTTGTTTGTTTGAACGCCCTAATCTCAGGAACTACTGGTCCGATTTGAAAAATTATTTCGGTGTTAGATAGCCCATTTGTCGAGGAAGGCTATCTATCATCACGCTAAGACCAACAGGAGTGGAGCAATGCGGGTGAAACCGCGGAGTACAGCTAGTAGTGAATACGTCTTACATTTAAAATGATTTAAAACACGACTAAATCTATTTAAATGATATTAAGTTAGCTTGATTCATCTCCGCTAAGATTAGGAAAACTTAAAAAAAAAAAGAAAAAATTACCGAAGTCAACTCAGGATGCCGGGCCGAGCAGATAATATTTTCATATTCTCATAATCTGATTTATAAATAAATAAAACATTGACAAGGAGGAAGGATTCTAAATTACAAAAAAAAAATTATACACAAGAAGATTGCCTTTCTACACATTCCTTTTTTTTATTTTTTAAGGATAAGCACAATATTTCCATATTTTTTCGCTTAACGGACAATTCTTAATACCTTGATGCCTTATAACGTCATTACTTTATTAAGTTACCTAAGTTAAAAAGAACTTGCTTCTTTAGAAACAAAAATACGTTGTGTAAAAGCAAAAACATTTATTAAGTATTAAAAAAATATTCGAGTGTCTTTGACAATTTAACCTAACATTTAAAGGTATGTACTAACTTTTAATTGCACGAATGTTCTCCGACCAGAGGTTTCTAA